>CM052275.1:1015099-1083072 GCA_028455795.1 Lasioglossum marginatum
CTTTGAACTGTGCCGCCGACTGCGACTCTCCGCGTCTCTTTCTTTCCCATGCGCTATCCTCCCTTGCGCTCGAAACTTTAATCGCGTATTACAAGTAAATATCATCGGAATTATATCATATTTGGTATGATTTTGCATTAGAAAAATGCCACGAATATGTCAATAACAGTTCCATAAAAAAATAATGGAAAATAAAGAAGTTAGAAATTCAGATAGTTATGTTTACACTTCTCGGCGACTGAGGCCTCTCGAGCTCGGCTGTCCTTCTCTACGTTCGGCAAAAGTCAAAGAATACTATCCCTGGCGCATAAATGTCCCTCGGCAGATCTGTGCTGGGGACTTATATCGATAAAATACTGTACTTCAATAAAGACAAGTTTTTAAAATATCTCGAGAACTAATAAATTTTTGCCATGGCACCCTAATAATTTCTTACGTAGAATGAACAGAGGAATCGATAAATGCAACAAAAAATATCATTTCATCAAAAAATAGCATTTCTATTTAAAAAAATGATACAACTGTTAATTGCACATGCACAGTTACACCTAAAAAAAATATATACGAATGTAGCGTTCTTCGAACCATTTATCTTTCTCCATTTATGATATCTTTTTGTAAATGCATTAATAACGGAATTATGGCCTGAAACAATTGCGTGGCCCACCCTGTATACAGTGAGCCACGAAAGTATTTGAACGCACTTTAAAACGGTATGTACAACTTTTTTATAATTGTACCACACTACCTGATGTTTTGTAAGCAATTAGAAGCATTGGTTTACTAAATGATCTGCAAAAAAGATTTTCAAAAAATTACAATTTACAAGTTGCATGCAAAAATAAAAAAAGCATTTTTTTAAACTTTTTTATTTGGGCTCTTAATGAAAATTTAAAATATATGTTTTGTAGATCTATATTAGTAATACACATGCTGAAAATTTCATCAAAATCGATTAACATATCTAAGAGTTATAAGTGGTTAAATGTGGTGAAAATCATAGTTTTTCGCAACTTTTGGACAGCTTAAAATCCACTTCAGTGCGAACGGTGCTTTGAAAATATATTTAAAATATCTCTACAACAATTATATGGTTAAAAAAGAAGGAAAGAAAGTGTTTAATGACAAAAAAATCATTCGGTGTTGGAATTCGATCCAGGACCTAAAGATTCGCAGCCGGAGATCTTGCCGTCTGCACTAATGTAACTGCTGGAAGTCTTGTTCATATATTAAAATATAAGGCAAACAAAATATTTTTAAAATTAGTTTTTTTAAATTATTGCATTTTTAAGTCTGTACATTATTTTTCTGAATATAAAAATGTTCACTATCTACAAAAGGTAAAGAAATATCGAAAAAATTGATTTTTATTTTTTTTAAGTACGATGCACTATATAAAAAATTCTGAGAAAAATTAAAAAGTGTTTCAACAATATCTCATTACTGAATTTTTATAAAACTGGTATCTCCAAAACTTCAATACGAAATATGCATTTTTTCGAATTTTTGGTAATTTCCAATTTTTTTAAACCTGTTCGCTAAGTCCGAAAAATCTGAAAATAATCACAATAAGACACATCCAACATAATAATTTAAACGTGGTACTGCGAGAACTTCAATGTCATATTACGCTTTTTATTTCGAGTCGATTCCTTCATGCAAGCCGTTCGTTTCGTACGAATCGCACGCTTGATGCGAGCCGAGCTGTGAGCTCGACTGGATTGATCGAGCCGCGTCGAGTACTCGCATCGATGCAAGTAGCTCGCACCGATTCGAGTAGCTCGCAATCGATGCGAGCCGATGACGTCGATGCGAGTAGCTCGATTCGATGCGAGTAGCTTGCATCGATGCGAGCTACCCACTTCGTGCGAGCCGCTCGCTTCGCGCGAGTACTCGACTCGGCTCGAAAAGCGAGTCTCGGTTCGACTCGACTCGAACTCGGCTCGCATTTCTGAGCTCGCCTGCAGCACTGGTAACAATTCATGATTATCAGTATGGTTCCGTGACGATTTGCCTTCTCACCGACGAGAATCTCCTCGGTGGCCTTCTGCACCGACGAGATCACGTCGATAGTCTTCTGTTTCTTACTCCAGCCAGAATATATCCTAGAGGGCGTAAGAAAACGCCGAATTATTCGAATGACACGATCTCCCATAAGGCTGGCAGCTCGTCGGTGATATGGTCTAAGGTGGTATTGATAAGTCCATTTTTATCGACTATGTATTACTTCATTTTACACAATGTTCAATGTTTGCCTGAAGAGGTCAGTACTACACGATCACAAATTACATCTTCTGCCTGTGAAATACATAATTTTGATATTCAAGAAGTGAAGATTGTAGGATATATATTATCCTAATGATAAAAATATTATCATTATTGAATATTTCTCATTAATTATGTCTATTCTATTGGAAATAAATAATACGTATATAGTTTGAACCACTACTCAGTGGTCGGTACCGCAATAATATTGAATCAAGGTAAGAGAATTAATGGTCTAAAGGTCAAATGTTTTCATTATTTCAGTGTTAAAAGTACGGTGGGAAGTAAAGAATGAGTTTTATGGAGGAGCAAAGGTCGCAAGGTGCGGTCGATGAGCGATTTCAGGCCTTCATAGAGACTGAAGCTAAGAAACGAGAGTTTCAGGTTAGCTCGCGAGTTGTTCTCGGTATTTTTTTACCATTGTTTTCGATTATGTGAAAATATCTTCTAATCGAATTATTTATCAATCTGATAGTATTAACTTGAATATTCAGTTTTAGTATAATATCACATAACAAATACAGAAAGTATATGGAGTACTCATTGTCTTTGTCTCCTATGTCAAAATAATCGTGATAATTCTTCTACTTTAAACGAAAAATCGTGTTCGAAACCGTACCTTTTAACAGTGTTTCATGCGACTCTTTTAACTAACTTCTCAAGTAATTAATGTATTGTTTGCGATACGCTATATAAGTTTTTAACATATTTATATGTATTTTAAACGTAGTTTGTTTTTTCAGGGATTGGTACATAATCTAACCGACATCTGTTGGGACATTTGCGTTGATACACCTAGTGCTCGTTTAGGTGCAAAAACAGAAAATTGTCTTGTCGCTTGCGTAGAAAGATTTATCGACACAACAAATTTTATTACAAACAGATTAGAACGTGTAATTTTAAATAATTTGCCAGACGTGATTGTACAGTAAATCAGTTTCCAATTAAGAAAACTTTAAGTATAAGGAACTTAAGTACTAAGCTTTGAAAAAATTATTGTAATTATTTGTGGTACAAAGTATGTAGCATTTTGTACAAGATCCTTATTTTAAATATCTTCTTCTGAAAGATGTTGTCGAGCATCAAAGGACTTGTAAGCCGTCATAGGCGAAAGTTCATAGTGGGAGGCATTGTCATTGGCAGTGTTATTTTCATACGATATACACAACGTAGACTTCGAGAATGGCAAGAGAAAGAGATCAAGGAAATGCTCGAAAGAACAAAAAGACAACAGTACTTTGAATGTATAGAGAAAATATGCAGTCAAACGATAAAGTCCCTCGCATCGACTCTAAGAGACACTGTAATTAAAGTTTTAGACACTGAAATTATTGTAAATAAACTCAGAAACGGTTGCACCGATAAAGTAGCATATTGGAACGAACTGAAAGTTTTAGCAATTGCTAGATCAGCCGTTATAATATACTCGTACGCAATGGCAGCTACATTGATAAGGATTCAATTTAACATAATAGGTAGTCATATGTACAAGGATATTCAAAACTCGAATGGTGCGACTGTGGAAAACATTGTACAGACAAAATATATGTCTCTATCAAGTCATTTTAGGTACGATGGGATAAACAAGTTATGTTCGCTTATCAAGGATAAGGTTGTAGAAATAACAGCCTCGATTTCATTAAAAGACGAATTAACTCTAAGGGATATAGAAGAAATATATTGGGCCATTACGTCCTCTATATCTACAGATAGTTCAAGAGATCCTATGAAAAATCTTACCGCATACATGTTACAAACAGAATGCGACGACGAAGAAGAACCTATGTTTCAGAAATTAATTAACGAAACCCTGGATCTTTTGGAAACCGAAGAAGTACAAAACATAACGCAAAGTAACATTAGACGTGGATTCAGTTTATTGATAGATCACATGTCTGAATTTTTCACTGGTCCTTCTATAAAGGAAAATGGCAAAACTCCGAATGGTATTTCGGTACCAGGAACATCGAACCAGAATCACATGAGTTGGAGAGAAAAAAATAATACAGAAGTGAATAGCAATACATTTGTTAACATCAATAAGGTAGCGATGCCTATGGCGAAAATAATACCAATTATAAATGGGCAAGTGCCAGACAAATCGATGCCGCAAGGTTTCCAAACAGATTTATTAGATCGTTTAATGAGAAACGAAGAACTTAAAACACTCGGTGCAAATATTTACGAAGCATTCAGTTTTTAAATTTCGTAATTGCAATTATTTAAACTGTATGCAACATCATATGGCATTATACAGCAACTACTGCATAAAAAATTAAAATTGTTAATCTATTTAAATATAAACGCATTGTTTACACTTTTAAAAAGAAATACAAATGTATCTCTTTTTATAGTATATTGTAGTGAAAATTTGGTTATAGGTATTTATACAATATATTTGAGGTGTAAAGAGGCAAACCTACGACACTTTTGTATCTAAATGCGTATTAGTAGTCTTGATAACGTAAACATCGCAATTATAGAATGCAAAAATAGAATTGTATTGAAATACTTGTTATGGTATGTAATTTCCTTAAAAAGTATAATATATTTTTACTTTTCGAAAATACTTTTTTTTTAATTTCATTTTCATCATTTCCAAATCATTTATTTTAGAAATGTAAACAACAAATACAAATAATTAACTTAATCTTTTGATAATAAAACTAGTATTATTCAGCATTTTTTCTCGCACTATTTTATTTGTAACTTTAATGGTGATCAAAAATATAATTCGTCAATGTTTGTTAAAATCTGTTATTTGTTTGTTGAAATACTGATAATCTATATACGGTAATGTCCCATTCTAAGTCAATTCTCGGTTCTGTGTTGTGACATAGATCGGAACAGGACACTATTTTTTTGTGGCTTCGTCGACGCGCCGAACGTAGAGGACAGCGTGTAAACACATGGTAAACACGGATCGCGCGGCCGAAGGTGCAACAAAAAGTAACGTATCGGTGAGACAATACTAGTGCAATACTGAAACTTCTTTATTTTTTACTTATTTTCAATGAGATTTTATCAATATATTTGTGACATTTTTCTGATTAAGATCACACCAAACAAGATACAATTTGGCTCATATTTACTGTACATGCGAAGCATAATTTATAATCTATTAGTTCTCAAAGAATTAGACTAGAATTTTGCAAATTAACGGAGCTACAGCCTGTTGGAGGTTTTTAAACGACTCATTTTAATCAGAAAAATGTGACAAATATCTTGAGAAAGATTGAAAATCTCGGAACACAGAAGACATAAAAAGCTGAAATTTGGTACACAGGTAGTTAGCCGAAAGGGATGCACCAATATGTTTTTATCCCGGAAATCTTTTAGGATTAATCGCTAAAATTAAATTAGCGTTATTTAAGTTCCTCTGTAACGGTTTAAAAAATCTCGAAACACACAAGCCTTAGAAAGCAAAATTTGGTACACGGGTAAGCCCAAAACGGTGCACGTATATGTTTTTATCCCGGAAGTCTTTCAGGGTTAATTGCTAAAATTAAATTAATTATTTCTCTGCCCTCTGTAACAATGAAAAAATCACGGAATACAGAAGACATAGAAAGCTGAAATTTGGTACACAGATAGTCGTTAGCCCAAAGGGATGCACCAATATGTTTTTATTCCGGAAATCCTACATGATTAATTTCTAAAAATAAATGAGTGGCATACCTCTGGAAATAAGCCAGCCGTTGATTTTTCACGCTAGTAAATAAATATTAGGAAGTTGCATCAAAGGGGCTTGCGCAAGCGCATTTTTCGAGGCCTATCGAAAAATTTGTGAAAGCTCGCGTAGTAACGTAGCATCGTTAGAGTTAGAGTTAGAGGTATTATACGGTACACCGTAGTGCGTCAGTGCGCCGCTCTGCTTTGTCAGGTGCAGGCGCATTTAGATGTTAGTAAGACCGCGGTGAAGTTGAAAAATATCTTTACTTTCAATTCAAACTTTTTCGGTTAATCTACCTGCAAAATGTGGAAGTTTGTTACCCGTGGAATACGCGAGACTTTAGAACGTCGTGCATGCCGTACAAATGTTTATTCACAAACGTCCCAAGATAATTCAAAAAATGAGGTTAAAACTGATTTGACGTGCAATCATAAGATCCTCGCGCCAAGTATTTCGATTTGTAATAAAGAATTCTGTGGATCTGCGAAAGCTGGTGATTTTAAGGACAAAAATGAGGATTCCAAATGGAATACAAAATACACCTGGTCGGAGGCTGTAGGATGGGTAAATTGCGCCGTTTATGTCTATCTTTTTTATCTTTCGTTTGATTATTTTCTCCCACGTTTTATCATACAAAAAGCAAATCATCATATAAATCATTTATTTTAAAGGTAGTTCAACTCGAGTATCTAAACAATTTGATTTTTGTTCAAATGTTCAAATTACAGTTTTAGTAAACTTTTATTACTTAGTAGAATATTGTTATATATTATTTTTGATATATAAAATACAACAATTGTTTATATAAGTCCGTTTTGATAAGAAAAGATGTTTTCGAGAACATTACAATAATAAGAACTAATTCTTCAAATTAGTAATAAATTTTAAAAATAGCTTTAATGTTTTTTTAACAACAAGTTATAGTTTTGTTATATTCTTCTCAAACACGAATCTTATGTATTATTGTTTAAAAGAGTATGAAGTCAGAAATGAAAAACAGGTATTTTAAGAAAATCTAATACATAGGTAGGAGTTAGCGTTTCAACAAAATTTGAGGAGTTCAGTTGTTATTTAATAAATACTGCTGCATCAGATAATTTTAAATGTATGTAATAAATATACAGTGGATCTCTATGCAAAATAAACATTTTCTAGCTGAATTGCAACGAACTGGAGTGAAATAGAAATTGATTTTCTTTCTTAATATGTTGAATTGGTTGAAAAGAATATAACAGTATTTTTCAATTCTTCCAATGAATTTACTGTTTCTAATTACACCTATTCATTTCTGTCATAAATGCATAAAATCTGCTGTCTAATAATGAAACTATAGCTTGTATTATAAAGTATTTTGAATAATTCTTTTCATAAATAATATTTATTGCAAGATTCATGAATCTATTTGAACCATTATTTTCAAACAAAATGAAATTACATTTTATAATGAAAAGTTAAATATTAATAATATGAACATTTGTGATTATGATATAAATATAAATGATCAAATTACTTTTATCCTTGAAATTAATTCAAATATGCTTATGCTATTAACCCTTTGACTGCGGAATGTTCAAATATAAACCATGTCAATCGAGTGATGCAACCATTGCGATACACAGTATATAAAACAATATGATATTTATTATTTATTATTGCCTTGCCTCTGGGTTTTCACGAGGATTCCCCACTTTGCTCTTATACAATTTTATATACCACAATATAGCGTAACATAATACGTCATCCTACATTCTACATAATATAATATAGTATAATATAACAATATAATACAGTGAAACCACGATAACTTGAACCTTTTTAACTCGAAAATCTCTATAAGACGAAAATTTTATTCATTCCCTTCCGCTGCACTTGAAAAACCTCTATAAATCGAAATAAAACTTCTTTTAATTTGAATTATTTTCCACAAGTGTGGAAGCTAAACAAGCCAAAACAGCAGTAAATGTTTCACGAAGTTTCGTAAAAAGATGCGATGATATTGAAGAAAATGTATTCTCTGCTTTGGTTACCATTGAAAATACCATTGATCAACTATCTGTTAATTCATTAACACAGAGTAAAATCACAGATTTCTTTAATATATAATAGTAGTATGTAAGAGCTTAGTAGATTATATTTACTATATGCATATAACAAATAACTGATCTCCAAAAATTGAACTTCTTTCTTTAAAACTATTATAATCAGCAAATTATTAGCTCTTGTACAAACCCCCTATACTGTACTGTATAACTCGAAGATTTTAGTTCTTCCCTTGAGATTCAAGTTATCGAGGTTCGACTGTATAATATAATATATATAATCTTGTGCTTCTCTATTAAAGTTTATTAACTGTACTAACTATAAACTATTCGCTAATTTTAAGCGAAACTTAACTTAACTTGAAGAAATCTTTGGTTGTGTCCATGTATTAATCCTTTGCACTCCAAGCGGAGTTATCACTTACAATGGCTCCGCAATGGAGCCAATGTCTCGCAACCAGTCTTGTTCTTCCTTTTTCAACTTTTGAAAGTTCCTCCTCCATTTGTCTTCTTGTTCCTGCACTTGCTGTCCTCTTCTTTCCTCCATGTGCTGCTTGTCTTTAGCCCCTTGCCCTACGATTTATTGCCCTACGGTTTTAGTGATTAGGACATTTTATAGTTCGTAATTTCTTAAAAAGGAAGAAAATTTATATCTACTGTATGCCTATATATTCCCCAATAGCTATACATTAACAAAACCAAAGTAGAATTTTATTTCAGTTTAATGGAAATTAATTTAAAAGAAAAAATTTCCTTTTAAAGGAAATTAATAGCACACATATATTTATTAGACTCTGTTTAGAATCTTTAACACAAGTCAGACACGGTATTGTAGGGTAAGAGGTTAAACTCATTACAGCATCTAAATCTAGCTATCGTTTTTCTTTCCTTCTTGTATAAAACAATGTAATGAAAAATACTGAATAAAAAGCATACAATGATTGCAGACTAAGCAATGCATATTATCTCTGTCTCTCGTGAGGTGGCATAGAACAGTCAAAGGGTTAATATAATATTAATTATAATCAATGTATTAAGAAAACGATTTGTTAATAGTCCAGTGTATTGGCTGTCGGATGGGTTGTATGTCAGACATTATGTCTTCGTAGAAGAATTTTCGAGAAGGAGAAAACTGATTCCATAAAAAGCAAGTTATGTCTGTATCCGGAAGCACGTGTTTCTTATTTATTTGGTCAAGTATCAAATTTGAATCCAAAACATCTTCTACGCGTTACCGAGTGTGCTGGAAACAATAACAAGAAATATGTTCAAGAAGAAACAGAGTTAGAGTGGAAAGCAAGCAAACCGTTTGGGCCAATCACCGTTGAAGAGGTGAGAATGTTGTTCTGCAGGCATTATAATTTATAATAAAACAGAAGTTAGCAACAGATAGTAAAACTTATATCCTGTGTGTAATAAGAAAGACATGTCATTATTCCACCATCCTTCGATAACATTTATATTTTTTCTTATACAATGGTCGAAATAATGATAGGTTCACTTCAATTTGTTGACATAATGTTGTGTTTAATGCAGTATTTTTGATTTTACTTATTATTATTTATTCATTCTAATATAATTAACAAAATACACAGCTCAATTGAATAACACAATGTTAATTAATATCAATTACAAGTTTTTTATTACAACACTTGAAATTTAGTTGCGAAATAAACATAGGTTCATTATGTATTTTTACATAAAAAATTAAAAAAAAAAGAAAATAAAAATAATTCAGTACTTAGTTGAATCTCCTTCGTGTTTTATAATTTCAAATATTCTGTGTGGAATTGATTGAATTAATTTTTGTAATGTTTCTAATTTAATTTCAGACCACGCTGCTCTAATCCCATTTTTCAATTTTGAAACAGTGCTATACTGTTTTCCATTGTCGTACACCTTTCGTTCTAATATTTCCCAAAGATTTTCAATCGGATTTAAGTCCAGACTCCTTGATGGCCATGGTAAAACTTCAACTTTTACCCTCTCAAAGTAGTTTTTAATTGTTTTTGCATGATGTATTGCTGCATTATCGTGTTGGAATATTAAATTAGGTCCACCAATTTCATCGCCATATTCATCTAGTACGTATTCCAATAGTTCCTGATATTTTTCAACATTGACTTTTGGAGGGAACCACATTATCGGAGTCTTATCATTCCAGCCGAATGCAGTTCAAACCCTTCTCCATATACTCTTGTCATTTTTAAATTTTTTTATCACGCAGATCGTGCCAGTAATATTAAAACCTATCTGGGCTGTCCAAATTAAACATATTTTTCATCAGAAAATATCACCGTCTTCCACTTTTCGGTCCATGACATATGATATTCTGCAAACTTTAGTTTCTCCTCCTTGTGGAATTTAGTTAGCGGAGGTTTTTTCGCTTTTTTAGAATATTTAAGTGTCCCACTCGATCTCAGAATTTGCTGTACACACGTCGAACACTAACTAGCCTAATTCCATTACATCCTAAAGTCTAATTCTATTTTTATTTTTGAGGCATTAAGCATATTTTGCCGTACTCCTTGAAAAATTTTACCTTTTTCCCTATGTGTTAATTTTTTTGGATAGCTTGTAGATTTTTTACTGCCGCATTTTTCTTTTAATTTTAAAGAATTGTTTATGACATTTAATGACCTTTCCAATGTTCTTGCAATTTCTCTGTTAGAGAGACTCATATTGTGGAAAGCAATAATTTGGCCCTTTTCGTTATCATTTTTAACGTGTTATTGTGCTTTAATAATATTAAACGAACATAAAATATTTTTTACAATTTTTGAACTTTATAAATCTGTGTACTTGCCATACAAAAACGTTCAAACGATTGCGATATCAATAGTAATTTTTAAATATTTCTCCGTGAACCTAAGATTATTTCGTATCTTGTACTCGATAATTTTCAAAGTATTTTTGAAACAGGTATGTCTTTACACTAATACTGTTGATAGTCGACTGATTGCTTACACAATGTGTAGAATACATTCTCGCGAAATAAAAACAAGTGCCACAGTACACTTCCGAAAACGAAAATAAAATTAGAAGCAGCAAACCAGCCGACGCGGCAAGTGAACCTATCATTATTTCGACTACTGTACCTATATTTACATTTAGTACATTTTTCGTAATTCTTAGCAGTCTAACAGTTTTTTCTTTATCTATTTGTAATTTATAAGTTAGTTTTATTCTCCGTACTTTGCAAGCAATTGTTTGTCATTTTCACAAATGAATTTTATGTAACTTTAAATTGTATATTCCCAGTAAACCAGGCCTGTCAAGGGCTGCTATGCGCGCATAAGTAACGCATTATGCTGGCAGAAAGACGAGCAGAATTCCGGCCGGTCGTGCCGGGATTCTGCCGGTTTCCAGGATTGCGGGATTCGCGTTCTTGATAATAAATAAATAACACAGGTTTCTAATAATAACAGGGTTTTTCAGTAGTCAAAAACGCGAGATATAAATCGATAAAAGATCGATCTAGGGCGCTATCTCTCTCAAAAGTCCTATCCTTTTGGTTTACGAGGCGTAATTTGCATTATTCGGCAGCATCGTCTTTCTGCCAGCATAATGCGCTACTTATGCGCGCGCAGCGGCTTGTCAGAAATCGAGCATGCGTGTTTACGGGGAATTGTGACTATTTATGTTTATTACATAATATATGTATATAAAATGAAAAAAAAGCAACATAATATTAAAAGTTTTCTTATTTCATCTCCTTCCCAAAATTCATCTCTATTCATTTAATGTTAGTTTACTATTGTAGGCGCAGGATTAAAGAAAATATTACAGAATCTTTGCAGTTTAATAAAACCTTTTAGTCTTTTCTAAACATTGAAATTATTATTAGTATTAATTGTACAATTATACAAATTAATAACATTAATACAAATAAGTTACATAAATAACTTTGGATGTGTTCCTTTATTTAATGTCCGTTTTTTCTTGAAATGCCCCTAGGCTCTCAAAGAAGCTACCGAAGAATTTAATAATATTCACAAAGTAGCTACACGTGAATTTGAACTTCATTATGGCCTGAAAGCTTTAGAAGAAAAGCGTTACAAAGATGCAATAAATCATTTTACTACTGGCGCAAAATTATCATCACCTGCTAGTATGTTTAATTTGGGTTTGTGTTATGAATTGGGGCTTGGAACGTTAGCAGATCAAGAAAAGGTAAAATGTTTTTTCAATTAGCTATTAACATGTTCCGTGCCATGTGTACCACTGATGGTACACGTTAAATTATCCATCCAGGCTGCGTGTACCGGCCATAGGCCTGTGGTACACATTTATTTAATGTGTTAAAAACATGTATTTTATAACAAGTTTAACACTGTAGAAAATATTTCCACCAAAAGAATGAGGCATTATAAAAAATGCAGTATAGAACAAAGCACATAAGTTTACTTAGTTGTCGAAAAACAGCTTGACATGGAACGTGTTAATTGTATTTTATAAAACATAACAAATCTTTCAAAATTAATCAAATATATTTATGTCCATAGGCTGCAAAATATTACAATGATGCAGCAGAACAAGGTCATGCGGATGCTATATACAATTTAGGAGTTTTCTATGCTCAAGGCAGAGGTGGTTTCTCAATAGATATCGATAGAGCTCGTGATTATTTCGTGAAAGCAGCTAAGCTAGGACAAAGTCAAGCACAGCACGCATTAGATTTAGAGAAACGTTATTATCAGTCTACACAGAACGAAAGCAATACAATGTTTGCAAACAAAAGTGAAAGTACTGTTAACTATTTACAAAATACTAACAGTATGAGTCGCATTCTCAAGAAACTAACTAATTATACTAATGCATTGAACACACGTTTACATATGGAATCTATAGAAAATTCTGGCTACAACCACAATGAAACACAAACTAAAAATTCCACAGAGATATTTTTAGATTTACTTGAAACTTGAACTTGAAACGAATCCAATATATTACCCACTGCAATGGAGTCAAATAATATCCGAGTGCCATGTTAAAATGTAGCGAGTAATTTGAAATGAAACTACGAAGATCATTAACATTTATGTAACAATAATTTTGTTGTTACTAATTATTTCTGACTTCTACAAATACAAATTTTGTGATAAGATCTATAACAGAATATACAGTATTTATACAGGATTATTTAGTTATAGCTTCCTTGTAAATATTCATTTTGAGATCTATTCGTGAGAACGACATAGCGTTGTTGAAACAACATATACGTGGACAATTATTTTACTTCTACACTTATCTTTGTTAAGATAAGAATTTTAATGGTATCTATTTTTTAAGGATGACTTGAATTTTATATAATTCCACTGTGAATAGAGGATTGTTACCTGTGATGAATTCATAGATTATGTGTACATATTTATCAGTACAATAAGTCGTGCAATGCTTATATTTTATGTAATTTCATAGATATAACTTGTACAATGAAAGAAATACATTACACGTTAAGATATTCATTTTTAATTAATATAATTACATTATTTCTTCATGCGAAATACAAATCATTTGTTCATTTATAACATTACTTTGTGTGCGTGTGTGTATGTTACTATTGTTGATTAATGCTTTTGTAAAAGACAAGTACAAAAATAAAATAAATAGTATATTCATGGTTTATTACTAACAACAAAGTACCATGTATTTTTACCAATGTGCATCATGCTTTTGCACTGTTCTCTTGATAAATTCACTATGATTAGCATACAAATTTAATTTTCCATCGATGTCCATCCATTTAACATTGTACGCGTCATCTCCAGCCGTCAATGCTATTTGTCCAACAATACTACCGTCATTGTCATGGAAATTTATAGCTACAGTTTCTATCCAAGAATTATCAGTATTTCTAGGATCATCTACATATCCTTTGTAAATTTCTTCTCCTTTCTCGAAAAAATCCTTCAGAGATTTTTCCAACTCGTTTCTTGATGTTTCATCTTTCTCTATAGAGTTCAAAGCTTCTTCCATAAACTCCCTTTTCAAAGTAATTGATACAGTTTCTCCTGGATCAACCATACCACCAGGTATGGCCCATTCTCCAGAATCTCGTCTTTGTATCGCAACAAATTGCAAAATTGGTTTGTTGGAAAATTTGTTTATTTCCAACTCCTTGGAAGTAATTTGTTTCCAACGTGTTACAATGGGATCTGCGGCATGATTTGGACCCCATCGCCCTAAGAGGCCGCGTCCAATAATGCCCGTGCGGCCGATAGGATTCAAAGGATAACCGTTCTCATCTATAATATAATCTCCAGTGAAACTCTTCCGGTTCACATTACCTATTAACAATGAATTTATACATATAAATTTAAGTTTAAAGTGCTCAAATATTTGGTATAAATTTCTACATTGAATATATAACTACACACTGCCGAATAATGCAAATTACGCCTCGTAAACGAAAAAATAGGACTTTTGAGGGCTAGATCGATCTTTTATCTAGCGTTTTTGACTACTGAAAAACCCTGTGTTTGTATTATCAAGAAATGAGAACGCGAATCCCACACCCTTGCAATCCAGGACCGACAGGTCGGAATTCTGCTCGTCATTCTGTCAGCATACTGCGCGCCTGGACGCCCGCAGCGGCCTGTCAGAAATCGAGCACGCTGGTTTACTGGGTACATGCTGCCGAATAATGCAAATTACGTCTCGTAAACGAAAAAATAGAACTTTTGAGGGAGATAGCGCCCTAGATCGATCTTTTATCTCGCGTTTTTGACTACTGAAAAACCCCGTGTTATTTATATTATCAAGAAATGAGAACGCGAATCCCGCATTCCTGGAAATGGGCAGAATCCAGGACCGAAATTCTGCTCGTCTTTCTGTCAGCAATATGCGCTACTTGGGCGCGCGCAGCGGCCTGTCCAAAATCGAGCACGCGTGTTTACTGGGCATATACCCTCCCAGGCAACCAGGCCTGCCTTGAGCCAAGCCGGCTTAGGGCAGAGAACGGGCAGAATATTGTCCAAGCTACGCTCGGAGCTGCTCAAGACCGGCTTGGCTCAATTTTGGACGCCCTCCCGCGCGTATTTGTAGCGTTTTCTGCCGTCCGCTGGACGGATTTGGACATGGGCAGGAGGAAGGCAGGATGCCGGCCCCTGGACACTGAATCTGCCTTTGTTTAAGAGGGCAGCACGGTCGCACTGATGTAAGGTTGAATGGTTTCGAGAGATGCATACTTTGGTGTAGTGAACTTTTTTGTAGGTGGACGCGTAGAAGAGATATGAAGGTCATTGGTATCTTTTCAAATGGGATCGTATGTTTTTTCCTGCACCAATCGATGAAGCTTCATATTCTCTACAAAAAGGTATTATTAATACCGAACATTAAATATCGAAAATTAAAATACTCATTAGTATCGAAAAACCATTAGTTAAGGAGATATTTTTAGTGTTGTAACGAAATCACAACTCTCTTGATAATGTTACGAAATACCTTGTCGTCATTTTTACACGATTTATCATTGCATATTCAATAAACAATGTGGCTCCAACAGGATGGTTGTCCTGCACGTTATGAAAGAATAATAAGAAATGCATTAAATCAAATATTTCCGAATTATTGGATAGGACGAGGTGGTCCCATTCATTTTCCAGCAAGATCACCTGTTTTAACACCCCTCAACTTTTTCTTATGGGATTACTTGAAAAATAAAGTATACGCTGAGGCTCGGACAACAATTGCTGATATGAGAGATTGTATCATCACTGAATGTAATAACATACCACCAGTTTTATTACATAATGCAAAACAATCATTACTTTCTCGATTCAGAAAATGTCGCGGGGTAAACAGTCGCCACATTGAACCTTTTCTGTGAATAAAATCATTACAACATTATTAAGAGTGTCGTGATTTCATAACAGCACTAAAAATAAAATATCTTCTTAACTAATGTTTTTCGATATTAATAAATTAATAATTTTTTGTAGAGAATATGAAACTTCATCAATTGGTACAGGAAAAAATATATGAAGCCATTTAAAAAAATTATGATGACCTTCATATCTTTTCTACGCGTTCACCTACAAAAAGATTCACTATACCAAAGTATGCATCTCTCGAAACCATTCAACCTTATATAAACATTCTTCGCTATTAATAATAATAATGATGTAAATCGAGGTGAAACACCCTGTATACAGGAGAAGGATACATAATTATCAATTTAATGTTATCAATCTAAGTGAATCAATATGAAGCAATCTATTGTTCTCTATCATATATTTTAAGGCTTTTTATAAACTATATCAAGTATCTTTACACTAATTACAGATTCTCTGAGTAATTTTTTCATAGGATAGCTTTTAGCATTCTAGATTAAATATTGATAACATTTTTGAAATATTGAAATCAAAATTGAAAGCCCGCGTTGTGTCAACAAATTTTAGGGTTGAGTTATTTTGAAGAATTTGAAGGAAAAACAAAATATATTACAAATATTATTTCTTACCGTCAAGAGAATTCCATTTTGGTTTGAATAAATCGTCTCCAATTTCCGGATCCGCCCAAGGTTTGCCTACTACAACTGAAGCGGTGTGTTTAACTGGTTTATATTTTAAGAACTCGACATTCCATGGTACTTTGTTTTCAGGTACTTCGAATCGTTTTACGTTGCTAGAAGCATAAAAGGCTTGTCTACATTTATAATGTATCATTCTGAAAATGGTAACGTGCATAGAACTGTATTTTAAAATATGTGTTAGAATGTTTTGGAAAGAACAATGAGCATATGTCCATCATGTGAACTTCTTCAAAATATAAACACGTATTACATACTTAAAATACAATTGACAAAAATAAATATAGGATGGATATTTCTAAATCGATATTGGACTCAAGACTCAAACGTTACTAATTCTAATTCATTATTACTTTTGTTTGTACGTAATGTTCTCTGACACAGACAAGATCAGAACAGACATTATATGCATTCCATTTTTCTGTCTACGGTTCTGAATTACCGACTCTGTAGAAAATGTCCTAGTACCACCGATTAAGTATAGACAGTGCTTCGATTGAAACCAACTTTTTTCGCGCATGCGCGACGATTTCAGCCTCAGTAACGTAAGCTTCTCGGTAAAATGGGGTTCCTTGAGCACCCCGCAGGATGTTAAAAAATTATTAGTATATATGTTACGGTCAATCTCTTGTTGTGGTCCACTCGTCCCGCCAATAACACCGGTAAACTCCCGCCAATATAACTGTCACACTGGCTACAGGGCCACAGCCGCCACAGGGCTCTGGCCGCTCTGCTACCCCATAGTAGATACGTTACTGTTTTCTCGCGCATAAAAAGTTGGTTTCAATCGAAGCATTGGGTATAGAATAGGCTAGGAATAGAACAGAGAGTAAATTTCAGGATTATTTGAGAATCGATGGCAGCGCCACCATGTATCTTACGGTGTATTCGTCAGATTTTGGCTACGGAAATTTATCTGTCAGATTTCAATGGAAAAATTTCATCTTAACCTTAAGATTTATTCGAAGCTCGATGTAAGATGATTTATTCGATTGTTTTATTCGTAACGAGTATTTCGAAGAGATAAAAATCAGATGTATCTTTATTCGTAATTTTTATTCGACTTCAAATAACTGACATTGAAAACGTAATACATAATACGTACTAACTACTTACGCAGTATGTAGTGACTTTCATTAATATTCAATATTCGGAAACTCTTAAAAGGACGATAACAATTGTTTAAACAAATAGATTTGTATTATTTAAACGATTTAAACAAATGGATTTCTATTATTTAAACGATTGTTTAAACAAATAAATTTTCATTATATAAACAATTGTTTAAACAAATAAATTTTCATATTCAACAAATAAAAAGTCTTCTAAAGACTTTTACTCATTGCAAAACGTGACGACAATTGTTTAAACAATAACAATTGATTTGTTTAAACGATCGTTCAAGCAAAAAAGAAATTTAAACAATCGTTCAAATAATCAACATTTGTTTGTTTAAATATACGTTTAAATTTTAAATGATAGAAATTTATTTGTTTAAACGATCGTTTAAATAATAAACATTTATTTGTTTAAACATTTGTTTAAATAATAAAAATATATTTGTTTAAACAATCGTTTAAATAATACAAATTTATTTGTTTAAACAATGTTTAAGAAAAATCCATTTGTTTAAACGTGCGTTTAAATAATAAAAATTTATTTGTTTAAACAATCGCTTAAATAATGAAAATCTATTTGTTCAAACAATTGTTATCGTCCTTCTAAGAATGTTCGAATATTGAATATGTATTATTAATGAAAGTCACTGTACCTACTACGTACGTATTACGACGTGGCAACGTCGGATCAAGATCTCAGTTATTCGAAGTCAAATAAAAATTACGAATAAAAATACATCTGATTTTTACCTCTTCGAAATACTCGTCACGAATAAAAGCGTCAAATAAATGGTCTGGCTAAATCGAGCTTCAAATAACGAATAAAGATGCCAGATAAATCTCGCGCGACATCTGGATTCGAATAATCCATATGAATACGAATCTATTTCTTCCAATAAAATCTGACGGATACTCTGCGACCAAGTAACGACAGATACAACCATAAGATACATCGTGGCGCTGTATTCGGCTCTCGAATAAAAGTTGAAGATAACCAGAAAATTTTTCGGCGAGACAGACGAATAAACTCTCCAAACCGAGCGCTCGAGAGATACAGTTACAGATAAATTCTCGCGCTGCATCCGACTTCGAATAAAAGACAAAAGATACAGTTTATTTTATCTTAAACTTATTTGAATAATTTTTTATTCAGATACTGCCCAACTCTGTTGTGAACCTATTTCCGTGCCCATGCGCACCGAGAACCCCACCTCCCTGAAACCTATCAAATCCCTTCTCCTCGAGCATACCCCACGGTGAATCCTCTAGACCCAATCGAGTTTCTCCTCTGGTGAAAGTGCTCCATGGCGAAGCGTAAACTATCGCCACCTGTCGGCATAGTTCGAAGCTCGGGGCTAACATCTCTCGAACATGGCAGGGAAGTCGGGGCTCCAGCAGTGGCAGGACTGCCAGTGGCGATGGTGGCGACTGGCCGACGTCGTGCGTGTGTTTTGTTGCTGCTGCGATGCGTCTGCTAAATCAGAGATTGGCAGGTAAAAGAGTGTGAGAAAAGTAGTGGTCAGCTGGTGCGGCGTTCGTTAGACACGGTGGTGAGATCGAGTAGCGTCGTTGATCGAGTATAAAACACCGGGAAAGAGGAGTCTCTCGATCAGAAAAGGACCGAGGGAGAGAAGTTGCCGTGCGAGACAGGAGCTCCGACAGAAAAAAGGTTACGAGGGGCGAATCGTCGGTGGTAAGGACCGTTCGCGTGAAAGTGATAATATTCCGTTGAGGAAAACGATGGCGTAAGTTTTCGTCTTTTAACCTGAGGCGTGCCGTGGTGCCCGAGTGCAACAACCGTGTGTTTTCACGTCCGTCATATTTTCGTATCGCCCTGCGCCCACACGCATATGATTCGGCTGCTCCGAAAAGTCGCGCGCGCGAACAACGGAACGCGTATACAAAGTAAAATCAGTGAAAACAGAATCGAGTGTGTGCTATGCTGTCCAATTGGTACGCAGACGGCTATGTAGTGAAATATACATCCGTAACGTCGGCTCGTCTTTGACCCGTTGCGTGTGTCGCGAGGCTGTCTCTTTCTCCCTTTTCTCACTCTCATTCTCTCTCTCGCGATCTCTCTCTCTCTCTCTCTCTCTCTCTCTCTCTCTATCTTTATCCCTCTCACGCGTGTACAAGCAAGAAGAGCAGCGTTGTATCCTCCGTCGGTGTTTCATCTCGTTCCCCTGTTGCGACTATTACCGCTACTTCCTCGCGTCGACGTCGCGTTGTTGTTTTGTTTATTGTTGCTCGCACGTACTCGCGAAGTGGTGCTAATAACGTAACCCAGACCAGTGGCTTTTAAACTGTGTGCCCGAGAGAATATGGTTACGATGATCAGTGATAACTGCGGATACGTTTCCTTTCTGCTGATGCTGTTGCTGGTTCCTTATATCGAGAGTGGTAAGTGTGCGCGAATTTTCTTTCACTTTCTTTTTTTATTTTTTTCCTTCTCTCTGTATATTATGCTCTACTCGGTTTCGTGCACACCGGATACACGATTCAGTTTCCTCCATTGACCCGATCGCTTCAGTCACAATACACCACGCTCTTCTACCCCGTGCGTGTGTCTCGCCGAACATCTGGCCCGTGAAATGTGCTTTTAGCTGGATGTCATATGCATACGCGCGCGCACACACGCGTCGCTCTCGACCGTGTACAATACGAGCGCGTTCCTATGCGTGCGGAGACCGTCTCGATGCATCTCATGAATCATCCTTTCACGACCCGTGCGTTTCGCGCGTTCTAGTGCGTGCACTGACGAACGCACCACTGATCGAAAATCTTGGAATTTCTCCCGGCAACAGGGAAAAACCGTTCATCTATCCGTCACATTCTCGCGGACACTCTCCCGCTCAAAAGTTTCCAGCACGCTTCGCCTTCTGGGAAGAAATTTTTTCGGTCGTACACTGATGCTTCGTTGGGAATTACACTTACAGTAGACGCCCGTATCATGCGATCAAAAACTGGTTAGCAGAGGGTGAATGTACCAGTAAGTGACCAGTTAAGAGTCAGATCATGTTCGAACTATTTATAACTTGTTGCCTTTTGGTAATTAAATAAATAACGATTCTTATGGTAAATATATTCGTTGATAGTAGAAAAACTAAAAAATGATGATAATCATTTTTTAAATGAATATGGATGAATATCGTAATTTAAAACTATATTACAATATTTTATAACTGGAAGTTTCTACCCTTGACAAGAATTTGAAACAAATTGAATATCTATCATTGTTATTATTCATATTTTCAATGTGGAAAATATTTCCATTATCTGTACAAGTAAATGGAGTGGAAGAGCTCGTCATATTATAAAGAAAATATTAATACAAAAATGTTTGCTTTTTCATAATATACTCAATGTGTACATTATACAGTAATCATGTACACTGTTAGCAGTATTGAAAAATGTTTTATTGTTATCTCTATAATATTCTCATAGAGGTAGACAATTTCTGTTTCCATACTTAATAAAGAGCAAAATATTTCTTTACATAAGAAAGACACGATTCCATTTGAAATCCTAACATGCTCCAAACTTTTGAACGGGAGAGTACATAAGGGCAAAATAAAATAATTGTAAATAATACACTTTTAGCGTGGCACTAGTGTAACATTATTCGATGCCATCGTGTCCTATTCTTCATTATCTGATTAATTGTTGCTCTGTTCTAGCATTAAATGGCCCAAATACAAATGCAAGTAAACGGATTATATTGCTCAGAAATTTTCTCCCGACGAAATGCAGATAAATTTTTGTTTTTGTTTTCGATTTCGAGATTGACAATCGAATTTAATCATTTATCCGATCATTTATTTTCCGAATTTTTACGGTACGCGTTTAGTTTCATTTTTAGATTTTTCGTGTGTGTTTTTTTTAAATATGTTGTATACCTTTCATATGAAATATGGAAATACAATTGACGAACGTGCACAAATATTTTTTGTAATTATTTCGAGCGGCGGAGTAGCGTTCGGTACGAGAGCGAGGTTTCGTACAGAATTTCCCGCGTTGCTATGCGCGGTTCCATTAGTCACCTGTGACTAATTCACAGCTGATCTTTCGGAGGAAAACTACGAACCAGCTAAAACCTTCGTTCCGAGACGAAATTCTACAAAAGGGATTACTTGTTCTTCGAAATTAAATTCGTTATTTAGCGACACTAGTTGTATTATGTACATACAATTTTTTTGATCCTTGCTGCAATAATATTTTCACAAGCTCAGGATTGTTTTCCTGAAGTTGCAAACAATTTGATTATGTATATTGGAAAATTCTATATTGTCCAGTTTTCCTATTATTGCAAACTTTGATAAAAAATCTACTTCTTTGAGGAATATATTGTTATATATATAATAATATATATAATTTGCGGGCGGTTATCTGGAAATTTATATTGTTCGGAGATCCCAATATCCGCCCACTCCTAATACGCATATATATATATATATATATATATATGCATACATATATATCATAAAAAATCATCGTTCGTGAAAGGTTAATGTTTAATGCGATCTGTGACTGTTCCGTTGTTAAATTATTTCATAAGTCGATTGTAAATACCAAAGAATAAATGTGCAACTTTCCCGAATTCTAGCTGCGAGTTTTATTATTCCACGTATTTCTGCAAATATCAGCTAAAATTGATGTATTTGCTTGAGCGTTAAAGAAATATTCAATATTTTAGCAACGATAGGGGTTGTTTATATCGCCATTCATTTGTTTATTTGATTCTTTAAGCCACGTGGTTCATATAGCAAGGTTTATCTCACCAGTATAATTTTTCACACATGCAACAGATTTTTAACTACACTGAACATGACGAGTTTGTATTGTTTTTTAAAATAACAAGACCGCAATTATCGAGTCATTGTACATTGTGTTTTATAATGTATACAACAATTGTTCACAAAAGTCTCTGTAATATTGTAAAGCAGAAAGTATAAATGATTTAGTAATTTTCTCTCGGATAAGATAGCACTAAAAAAAAAAATAACACAAACCATAAAAAAAAGTATTATTTACATACACCATTCCCGTGATTATTCGAACAATTTGAAGCGTTCGAAACAGGATATTACATTCGAAGAATAAACGTACTGCACGCTTACAGCGTAAACACAATCTAATGCAACTTTATTAAAACCATCTATGGATATCGACTTGGTTTCATTAAAGTTTTTATTGGTACGTCGATGTGCCACAATATGTATTTTCATCGAAAGCACAGCCCAGCAACTGAGATTTACAGCGTGAAAAGATCCCAAATAAATAGAGCGTTAATCAATGACGAATAAAAAGAGTGTTAATTATTTTAATAGAGAGTCGTTCATGCTCAGAGTGATGCGGAATATTTATACTCAGCCTTCAGAAGCTGGCTGAAACGTATAATTTCTGCAGTTCGAATAATTATAAGCGGAATCGTGTTTGCAATTTTGTTATCTTGTTCGAGGTTAAATCACTGGGTTTTTTCAATTGCAAATACATGTTATTTTGTGCTGAACAATTCTTCTTTGTTCCCGACTGGTACGCCGATCCAAATTGCATCTACATATTGCATTTCTTATCGTTGATAATGTGTTTGGTAAATTTGAATGCACATTCGAACGTGCTTCGTAAACTACGAGCGTATAAATAAAAAAGATAACGTTGATTTTATGCATTAACATCGTTTTTGGTTAATATTATTTTGCGAATTGTTCGACCCATATATCAATTGCGGTACCACGAATATCCCGTTAAGCTCTGTTAAATTTCGCGGAAATTGCGAACAGTGCAATTTGGATGCATGAATATTTGAAAGAACTATGTACATATATGCGTATGTGTACAAGGGAAGCGAATATCGTCTTCCTAGATTGATATACAGCGATTCCCATAATATTCAGACACTCTTAAAAAGACGATACTTTTTTAATATTGTAACTATACGATTTGAACCTTTTTTGGAAGCTCTCTCTCTCTCTAGAGCAATTAGTTATCTATATTAGATATACTATATTAGAGCAATTAAATACCGGTCGACGTTGCAATGAGCTACAAACGTTTAAAGATGGTAAAAATAGCAGATTTTCACGATTTTCGGCCTCTAACTGCAATAAATCCAAGGATTTCTACATCTTTCAATGCCTGTCGTTTTTTCCCGCATCAACCGATTTCGATGTAGCTTTCACATATCTGACACAGATCTACAAAACGTATTTTTAAAATTTTCAAGATAGGCCCACATAAAAAGATTGTAAAATGCAACTTTTAGTATTTTTTCTACAATTCCGATCAATTGCTATTTTTGAAAAAAAATCTTTTTTCACAACCTGTAGTAAACTAATTGTTCTAGCTTCCCAAAAAAGTTCAAATCGTATAGTACAATATTAAAAAAGTTATCGTCTTTTTCACTGTAGATAATTTCTACGAATCGTCGCATTAATCACGAATCAGATTCTGCGTAAATTGCATAGACTGTGATTCCAAACACACTTATCTTATCGCAACAGGTTCTCGCAATTTATGGTTATTTATCGTCTGCAATGCATTGCGATACTTTCGATCTTTACCAACGGCTGGCAAGACATTTTTGTGTTTAGTTGAATAAGAGTGCTGCTCTTCTCTCCGGAGTGTAAATCGTAAAATTACCGCCACCGGAAGTGCCAATTAGGGACCACTGGCCGATGTAGGTGATAGTTACATGCTCGAGAACGCGACGCTGTGTTATCTATTTCAAGCCAAGGCAGACTGGAAAAAAATTCAGCGAAGCGCCGAGATCATTCCTATAATTATATTTGTTCCTCTCGTTAATTGCTAACAATTTGTGTAAACAGTATTCAATACGTTCGTGTAGTTCAAAATCTATTTATGAAAACAATATTCGATCAAATAAAGTTTTATGCTCTTGAATAATCTCACTTTTATAATTTCTCGTGTAATATTCAATATTACTAAATTTTTAAATATATTGTGCACATGCTGGTGATCTAATTTTCGGTACGAATTTAAGCAAGCAACACTTTGTTAAATAAAATAATTTCAGTTGCTGTTGGATTATATTAAATTAGCAATGAATAAGTACGAAATAATTATTCTTAACTGCACCTATGTGGTGCAACTATCTGGTTACATTGTACATACGTTAATGGCAGAAAGACTGTGCATTAATTAAGCAGAGATTAATATACCTTGAACAGCTTGAAAAATATTTAAAATGTAGATATTAAAAAGTCACACTATATTTCAATGTATTTACAAAGTCCAATGAAATGTAGGTGTAAATACTGTTTACTGGAGGTATTGAAATTTTTGGAAAAATGCTTGAAATCGCGTGAAAAAATATCCGAAGAAGATTCTTCACTTAAAACAATGTAAGTTCGTCCGAAACCACTTTTAGAACAATTGGATAATTGGAATTAGTAGTAAAACCGATCTTATTCTAGCAAATTAACGTTCTGCAAATTCACAATAGATAAATTTGAAAGCAATTTGTTCACAAAGGAATTTCGTTCAACTTATTCGCGCGGAATAAGTTACAGCTATCGGAAGCTGTTTTCCATGATAGAGAATCGTTTTACAGAAATTTCGCTGGTGGGTGGTAAAAAATGATCGCGGATCGCGCGGTTGGAATACAAAGGTGTAGTTAACTCTCATAAGTGAGTCGTTCCGGTGGCCTCTGCGCGCCATATCTTCAGGACAAAGGACCGATTTTTCTGTTACGAAGTTTTCAATTCTACGACGAGCGTCGATCGCCTCGAGGCGGAGACGGAAGTCTTCGGGAAATCTTCAGGCACGGCACGTTGCAGCTGTCTTCATATACATATTTCATTCTGAAAACGGCGCTGGATTCTGGAAAATGTACACTTGAGAGCTGAATAATATAATATATGTTGATTCGAAAAATTCAGGGGGTCGTTTATTAGTTTTTGATGTGCGACGTATTCGGAGAGTGCTCTCTCGTGGGATCTTGTCAACCACGCTTTGCTTACCGCATTGATTTTGGAACATTATGTTTATTGAACTGGGCCGTTCGTGTCGAATGCAGCGGAAGAGGTCGAAGATTTGATGGATATGGTATTGATCGAAATGAAGGTAAAAGAATTTTCGAAATCGACGAATCTTGTCGGTGAACATTGATGTTGACGCTATAGAAGCTTTGTTATTAGTAGGCTGCGGATATTTATGCGAAATAAAAATGTTCTGTTCAATTTTAAGAAACTGGGGCCAAGGAGAAAGTTCTTTCATTCATTCTCAGCGCACTGTTCATCCCAGAAAGGACAGCAACTATGTAATTTTAACCAAAGAATTGGGTATAACCCAAGAAACACTTGATCAAATTTTTTTATAATATGACTTGATTCATTTCGGAAAGTTTGTAGACGGTAACCATACTGTGTTCGCTCATACATCAAGTTTACTGCACAAGTTGAATACTGAGTTTAGCCAGGCGCTTTCAGTTCCTGATTTCTAATGTAATTAACGCAGAATCGAACTGCGGTAATTCTACACACGATATCAATTTTGAATGCTATTTACATTGTTTCAAATATTTTTTATGGATCTTGTAACATGTCTTGCAATCAGATAACGAGTCGCATAAACACATTACGATTACAATATCTAAGTTCCTATTTGACATTAGTATCTTCAGAAATTTGTTTTCATCACAACATCAACTAATAATAATATCTAAATATTTTATGTATAACGTGGATGAAGATTGAATATTTCTGTGACGTAAAACCGACCTTCAATTTCTCTCCAGCGATTTAATCATGATACAATGGTGCGTGAACGAATATTTAAAAAGAAATGAGTGGATCGAGGGGTGAGAAATGATGGAATAAATTGCGCAATCCATCGTTCGATAATCCTTGATTTACCAAAGGGAAACTTGCCGAACTTTCTCAAACGAAGCGAAGAAACTTTACGGCGCAATCCGATGTGTGCTGTTGAAATATGGGACACAAAAGTAGAAACTGCGAGGCGCTGTTCAAATGTTCAAGGAATTAACTATATGCTAGTTTGCATGCGGATTTTCGGTCACGGGTGGCTTCACAATTGGAGCAAAAGTTTGGAAACATCGAATGAAAACATTCCGCGGAACATGGCCGTTCGTAAGGTCAATGCTTTACTGCGGTCTCTAGATCCGATAGACACGGCCGTGAACACTATTCTCTCAACAGTCGACGGGGATCCACGACGGAAACATGACGTAACAGTTGTTATCCATTTATTGCATCACTTTTACCTCGTTGTACTTGTTTCTTTTGGACCGCATGTTACAGCTTCATGATTCAGAACGTGCAGCGTCCGGCAGTGATTCTTGTCAGAGGGGCAATTAACTCGGATTTCCTACGGTTAACGAATAACTAGACCGAACACCAATTATTTACAGTGTCAAACGCTGTTACAACTTACGACAATGTGAGCATTATCAAATTTTTGCGGAAGCTAATATACAGTCTGTCCAACAAGAGCCTGTTGGCAATGTCTTTGCAAAAATTAATTAGAAAAAAGTGTTGTATGAATCGAAAATTCATTTCAAACACCACTGGATGGATAAAATTGTTGTAAAAGTATACTGACTTGATACACGTCATTATGGCAAAAATGGGTAGATGTACAATTTATGTAGACAAATTAAAAAACTTTAGAAACATTAATGGATTAGTCTCGGTTTATGAAAATTATTAAAAAAAGAATTTCCGATTGGCTCCTGTTCATGGTAATCGATGCAAATAATTTTTATTTTCAACGCTTCCTAAAATTTGAAGACAGCCTGGAAAAATATCAAGAACTCTCATCAGAAGAGATTATTGCAACGTTCTTAACAGACCGAGCACCAACTAATTGCAGTGTCAAATGCTGTAACAACTTGCAACAACGCGTTATCGAATTTTTGTAGAAGCTAATATATTAGTTGTGGGAAGACCGAACGTCCCGCTTGTATTTTTACATTTTTATTTCGCAGGAATCCAAGCAGTCTATGAGAGCCGCTGATTGCAAGCGTAGCTGCACTTTTACCGCCGCTGCATATAAGCTCATGACGGTTACTACGCAAAAAGGTTGCCTCGATTTCATTCCTGAGATACTTTGTGCAAACAGGTTCTTGGAATTTAGATCACTGAAGACATAGAATTGCATAGCGTGTTTTTATAAGTGTAATATCTTGCTATTACAATGAATAACAGCCGCTTCTCACATGAGCTATTTCACGTTTATTGCGCCTTTGAAAACGTTAAACCACGCGAATGGTCGATATGTTCATGATATACAAATTTCTTTGAAACACAAAATAAAGAATAAAGAATGTCCAATCATACTAACACAATATCTAGAAGTCATAGTATTATAGCTAAAGCTATTAATTATAACTAGACTGCGGATCTTTATGCAAAATATAAATGTTCTGCATTCATTGTTGCAAGCAGGAATAAAATAAAAATTGATTTCATCCCTTAAATTCTAATCTTTTCCGCTCTAATTCTCCATTCTAATCTTTTACTGTTTCATATTTCATCCAGCCAAAATTTCTTCATAAATGTATAAAAATCAGTGGTCGCTATATAGCTTAAAGCTAAAATTATTATTAAGGAACAAACGAAACTCTTATCCGAGTCTTGATATTTCTAGCCAGCGTTTCTATCAAACCCTCGCATTTGTCGCATTCAGTTTTCCCATTAGTTTCATAATCTTTTTATGGAGCTCTCTAAAACGAGAACGTTCGAAGCACGTCGGGCGTTTCAGTATCAAAGAATCATTTTTTCCTCCTTCCTGATTGTTTCCAGGAACGATTATGTCGCAACGGTTTCGCGACAAAGCTCGGGTCTTTCCGGTGTGTGTTTATTTACTATGTCCGATTGCGACAGTTCGAGTTACCGCGACTTTCGTTCGCCAACCGTCAAGTTGTTACGTAGTCGACCGCTGTCAGGCGAGCGAAGAAGAGATCATCTTTGTCCAAGGTGTTTATACAGCGAGATGAACTTTACTAGGAATTTCGGGATAAGGTATGGAGGGATCCCCGAGAATTCAGAATTCCCGAATCAAGGGGATCTTATCTCTAAGGTATTCTCTGTTCCGGGATATAGGTGGTCGCCTCCGAAACTTTCTGCTCGTGCATTCCTGGCACAGCCCCACTATTCGGCTTGGCTCAAGGAGCAAGAGGGTTTACCCAAGGATATGCAAACGTGCGCGATAGTTCACCGCGCTAGGCCGTAAGGTCTTTTTAAGATTTCGAGTTTCCCACACACCCTCTTGCAACCCTCTATTCGATGGTTCCAAGCAAATCTTCTCGGTCTCCCCTTAATTCCGCGCCAAAAAAATAAAAGGTGACGTTTGTATCCCGTGACAAAAAAAGAGGAAGCCACCGGAGCCTCCTCTCCCAGTTTCCTCTCGCCGGGGCTACGGAATTATCCGCAAAAAGTCGCAGAAGATAGGAGATAACAACGGGTCCGGCACAAAGTCCTGAAGTCGCGCTTCCGGTTCGTAAAGCATTCGTTATCACGCCGATGGCCGATCGCCCAGCTGAGAAGTTCGAGATGATCCCGAGAGAGAAGGCGATTGGAAAACTCTTGGAAACGAGCCAGATTCTTACTTCGGATCGGCTCGAGTTCAGGACACGCGAACTTGCCCGCGGCTCGTTAATCGACAGCTGATTTATCGCCGGTTCAAGCAGAGTATAAGTTTCGCGAAAATAGAAAAGAAAATAAAAATGACAACTCACCTAGGGGACCATTGGGGATTTTCATTTGATTTTTACTATTGCGAGACGTTACTTGATTCTCTCGAGCGCCGCGAGGAAACTTTCCGACTTCCGGGGCTGCCTTTAATGCATTGTTTCCGAGGAAATTATTTTTTCATTTAATTACTCGCATCACGTTCGTCGCAGATATATTTCCCCGTGTCCGTGTGCCTGGTAAAAAATGGAATCTGAGATTTACTGGAAGTACGACGTGATGGTAGATATCAACAGATGGCGTACTGTTTAGTTTGTTTCTTGTTAAATTGAATATTAATTTCAGAAAATGTTCAAAATGATCGTGACGGACCCTTAAGGTTTGAAAATGCCGTAGTCGAGGAATCCGCACAGGACAAGCGAAGCATCCTATTTCGCAAGGCAACGTCTTTCTTCAATGTTTCTTGGCGGCGCCGCGCCGCGCCGTTACGCAATGCTCTCGCCGAGATTTATTTATAATGTTATAGGGATTATTTAGCGCACACGGCACGGAGTAAAATATAGAGCGAATGAGAAACCGATAACGGGAATGAGAAATGCTTCTGTCCTTCACGGTTGCATGGCCCGTGCATCGTGCACGCGTACAACGGTGCATGCACATCGACGCCTTCTGCGATTACTCTCTCCCTAGACGTCGATCTAATTGCATGCATACTTGCATCCCGTGCATTCGAATGCGAGTTGCGTGGAGCTGCATCGTAAGACGAGAGTGCTATCACGGCTGCTTCGTCATTCTACTCGTTCATAGATTACACGTATCCCCCGTATCGAATGCAACGCGGATCCGCGAACCGGTATTTCCATCCCTGATTATAACGCGCCGCGATATCCGCCGTCGTGCCATTATATCCGTGGGAAAATGTTGTCGTTTTCCGGATTAATATTTTCCGGTGATCCTACGATCACGCAGTATCGCATTTTCATGAATATTCGGCCGATGAGTCGGACGCTGGTCTCAGTATAACTTATTAATACTGGAACTACCGAACAACAATCTGATTCATTGTGATAACAATATTGCATTCATTCATACTTTCTACGACTTTTATGAAAACCCTCTTGAGTTTCTTTCTTTCCATTTATTTTGACCATTAATGCTTAAAATATTTGACGTTCCAACGATTACTAAAATAGGGACTTTAATACGTATTCCAGAAATTTCTCATGATATCGTTTTTATAATTCCATTAATTGTAAAAGAAAAATTCAGGTACAAGTCATTTTGACTCCAGTGGTTCTAGTGTTAAAGACTACTTCGAATAAATTCGATCAGATCGTCGACCAATATTAAACGAAGCTAAAATTCTTAAGTGCGGTTACGCTTGAAAATTTTCGCTGAAACTCGAAAGCAACTTTCGCAAAACTTCGTTCAAGATTCTAGTGAAGGCTTCTAGCCAAGAAATCCTTCTCTTAGAAGAGTGTAATCAATATTGTCATTTTATATTAATTTCTTATTCAACGACTGACTTCTAGGGATTGTAAAGGTGGCTATACTACTTTGCTTATTACAATTCAGTCAAAGTTCAGTAGAATATCAAATGGTTATATGTAGGCAGTGGATCTTTGTGCAAAATAAAAATTGTCTGCATCGTAATTGCAATTTTAAGAAACCCGAAGCAATTTTCCTATTCGTTGTTAGAAAAAAGCTCCGTTCGTTTTAAGAAAAAGAATGATTCTATTGCTGTGCAGAAGTTTTTATCGTCGTGTTGAAACAAAATCAAGAACGGAGCAGCGTCGTCTCATGAAAGGAAAGCCGTTTAACAGCTCGTTCTATGTGCGAATAAATGGCTCTGACTCATTCGGTAATAAATTTTAATGGCCGTCATTGAGCGAGTCGTATCGTAATTATCCGAGAGCACTTGGTATTTCTTTCTACTTCGAGGCGACTGCTCGAAACGTCGCTTCCTTACTGATTCGACGGCGATGTCCCATTAGTGGGATTTGGTTGAACTCGTTTTACTAGCAATAACGTTGCGTATAGGTCTTTGTTTATAAATTACCGTTAAGCCTAATGGACCATTTAATTGTAGACGCTTTGCCGTCCTTATGGGAGTACGATATTTCATTATATCATCGTATAAAGAAATATGTACTTAGGTGAACTCAATCAAAAAAGAATCAACGAATATTCATGGACATGAAGTCTCTTCTTGCATAACAGTCATTTTAATTCTCAACGAATATCTTCCTATATATTTTGTAAGTCTATATAAAAATTACCTAGGCTAGTATTTTTAACATGTTATTTCCGTAAAACGATAAATTATTTAACTTCTGTTTTTTACAGTTAACCTGGTCAATTTTTATTTCGCATACGGATCCGCAGCCTACTGATCACCGGATTGTTGAATATACGATTCAATTGTAAAAATTACTTACACAACCGACGATAATATTCAACATTGATACGGCATTAAATGTAATGTTAGTAGTCGCGTATTTTCATTAATTAAATGAAATTCATTGCAGGGTACTTGTCGGTTAAATTGAGCCAGTCCAGTTATTGACGCGATTAATTCGTTCGAGTTCGCTAATGATCGCGCTCCTTAATCCGATTGAATTTTTCCTTGCTTTAATGTCAAGACAGTCAATCCTCGGATTTAATGGACAGAGGATAATGCTGAGAAGTTCTGCACCGGCTCCGTGAACTATCTGGCTAATGTAAGTCCTATCTATCTCGTAATCGAAATCCATGCCGGCGGCATTCTCCTACCCTAGAAGAGTTCCTTTGTTCCGGACTTAAATCCTTAAGTGTAACCGAGAAATCCCTTGCTTCTGGCCTCTCCTCGAGAACCAGTCCCCGGGGAGATGTTACGATCGCTTTAAGCATAGTCTACGAGGCGAGATACGGCGCAGTCGTAAATGAACTGAGCACGCGTAAAAAAAACGGTGCATGTGAGTGGACAGACAGGTGAAAAACAATAAATGCAATTAATCAGTCGAGCGAAATCGTTCTTCACTTTTTATTACGTGGCGATGACTGTCGTATGCCGCAGGAAGCCAATCGCGTTTTTTAGTTACACCCTCCGTGACGTAAATGAAACAAAACGTTTTCTAGTTACCGTCATTTATAACTATAAGTCATAAATTGAAGACCGCGAAAGACGTTTTTTTAGCGACAGTCTCGTAATGAGAACAATTATGTTCTTATTCAGATAAGGTTTAATGATGCTTAATTTAGCTTATTCTACTTCAGACCATTTTGCACGATTACTTGGCAAATGGCGGTAGGTTAGACAAATAAGAATGGAAATTAGATCGTGTCGAACCCACAACAGAACTCGCCATCGGGGAGATTAGAAACTGCTCTCCTCTCGACCATATTCTGCCTACCATGGAACCTGACACCTGAACTTTTACCTTGAAACCTGACCCTTCATCCTGAAACCCTAAGCGTCATTTTTCGATACATTCCCTCCAAATCCAATAAAAATGACCCTGCTTTATCATCGATTTTTATAATAACTAATCGGATGAAGTTGTCAAGCGCGCATGGATGTTTCATCTGCAATAGATATGACAACTTTTCGTAATGGTTGACATGCAGACGTATCGACGTCACGTCAAAGTCTTAGGAGCCGTTGGACGAGTCTCCGTAGCACTGTCGTTCGATCAGGGCGATCCCATTCACTCTCTTCATCGAACGGCTCGGCCGAGTAACCCATCGAGCTGTGAATAATTACATGCTCCGAACCCCCCCAGGATGACCAACCTCTCTTCAGCATTATGAACATCATGGGGAAACTTACAGTATCGCTTTCATCGACTATGCGGCGTGATCCTATAATAGAGAGCAGTAGCGTAGGGTCTTCTTAAGCACTCGCACGGTCTGCTCGGCGAACGTGAAGGTCATCGATACGATCGCGATCTTAAACTTAAACCGGTGGCAGTGACTTATAGAAACTAGGCTTGATTGCTACTCGAGAACTATGAACATCGCACTTACAGTATCGCTTTCGTCGACTATGCAGTGTGATTGTTAACTCCTGGTAAATAGTTGCGTGCGGAGTTCGGCGATGTAGCAACTGTTTAGTTTATCTTCAATTTATTAAGCATAACAAACTGGCATTTGCGCGGAGTATAGTTGTTTACGGAGTGGCCTTTTGGTTTGAGTGTTGTTCTAATTTAAAAGTTTGTTCGTGTTGCGCGTCCGCTCCCCCAGAGTAGCAATCTTCTCTAGAGAAGGACGATTTAAAATTTTTTTGTGAAATGCTTGGAGGAGAAATGGTAATTACGATTGATCACTATGGAGGTGGAGACTAACTATGTAATGTTCGACAATATTTTCCAGTTATTTTTCTTAGATTTGATGAGCAGGGAAGATGAGGGAAAGTTAATATACAGGGGCTGATTGAGGTAGAGAAATCTCTTTGACACTGGATATGCATAGTCCAATTAGGTCGAGAAATAAGGTGTTAACTGGAGCACCATGATCAACAATAAATATTCATGCTCCTCCTTGGAGTCGACTAGATAGCTCACATGAAACCTTGTATTTTGATTTTAATTTTATTACCATTACCATTTACAGAGATTGACATCAACAAAAGTAATCACGTTTTCAAGATGAGGGTATCCAAAGTCTATTTTAGTATACTTCTTTACATTTTATTCGATTATGAAAAGAACGAATAAATCAAATGCAAATGAATTAAAATACTATTACATTGTTTCCAACTCTATTGAAAAGAAATAAATGCATCTGAGTCTGATCAATCAATCAATTCTCCACTTACCATAAAAATGGGTTCATGAAGCTTGCAACCATTTTTGAAAATACCTTTGTGCACCGTCATTTCTTAAAAATCGTAAACTAAAATGAAGACAACACAAAATTAGAAACCAAAAACCAAGTGTACTTATTTATAACGCGTTCGTAGCTGTGAGAACATTATCTTCTGAACGTCCTCCGTTTCCGCTAAAGGGATCCACAGCCTTCCAGCGGACGTGAAAGTCAAGGAAACAAGTTGTCGAGGAAGCTGATCAGGACAAGTTAATTTTCCGCATCCATATGGCGACTGCCACACACATGCATACAGACTGGCAGCGATATCAATGTCGTGTAGCCGGTTGAAGGTGTTGGTATCGTGGACACAGTTGCCAGGGTATTGTAAATTTCCGGTCCGAGTTGCATAGGCGAAACGAGCGCTGCTTCCCATCTCTCGTCTGCGACGTATCGGTCGAGCGAAATAATATCGGCGAATTCAGCCTGAGCCGCAAGCAACCCTCTCAACCTGTACCCAACTCTTACGTATCCGTCTCCTTCGTTTCTCTATTCCTTCGGCGGCGTTTCTCTTTCCCTCCTTTACTCTTTCAAACCATATCCCTCGGTTTCTTGCTCCTATTATTCACTTTCTTTCTCATCCTGTTCCTCTTCACGACTCAGTGCTGCGATAAATTGGCCGCCACCCTCTCTCCTCCTCTCCTCGACCAAGCCCTCTTTCTTTCCTTTCTCTCTGCTTCAGTCATTCGTCGGAAATGAAATCTAACCGCTCTTATTACGTAGTCCGTTATAACTTGCGTTTTCGTTAATGTCCCTGACAAAGGAGAGGGGCCCCGACTCTCTGCGCGAAAGCTGACAAAAGTCGGGGAGACTTTAAAAGAGCCGAAATTAATGTGGGAAGTTTCGCATGCGAGATGGATGCAGTCCCCCGGGACCACCGACAAGCGAGACAAATACCGTTCTGAAAATGGCCGACTCGTTAATTTAAAGAACGAGCGATGGGCGTTTGGGCGCCGGTATTACTGGCATTATACGTCGTAAAGAATCTTTTGTTAGCAATTTTAACATTGCCGGGATTTCGAAGGCTGTGGTCGAACCCGATCGACACGGCGACCCTCCGAGAACTCATTTTCGCCGTGAATTAACGCTTTTGCGATACCATGTTCGGTCCTTCCTGTTCTATCATTTAAAGCAATTTACTACTGCACTTAAAAAAACATTATATTGGGTCGTTCGGAAAGTCATTTCGTTTTTCGTGTGGAGATGGCATTGCTTCCATTTGTTATTACTAACCTTATTTTAAATCGCAAAATCGTGGTATACCTTGACAGCTGACATTTCGGACGTAATTTCCTATCTGGCAGTGCTTTCTAATCTTTCAGGTATGTTTTTATCATTACGTGAAATATGCAAAATCAAAGTACGCATTTCCATCATCTTTTGCTTTTTTATTACCGCAAGTGAATGAAAGAAAAAGCTGTGCGCTGTTTAAAGAGAGGATGTACCATCGATTACTACTTTTTTTCGCTTTTTTCAACATTTTTTATGCGGTGCAAATTTCATTTCAAATGAAGTCGTGAAAAGTCATATATCTCAATATTTTGCTACTAGAAAACAGAAATTCTACGAGCATGGGATCTTTAAGTTGCCTGAAAAATCGTAAGAGACCATAGAACAAAATGTCATAAAACTTATTCTAAATGGTAAAATATCGGCTTCCATTTTCTCTTAAGAAAACGAAATGACTTTCCGAACGACCCAATAATAATATTTATAATAATGATAATACATTGAAGAGGATGTAATTTATTTAATACCTCATTTCTCGTGCCTATATACATACAACAGTAATTGTGTCTAAATTGATTTCTTCTCACGCATCACGTCCTTATATTTCAATACAACTATTGTTATGAAGAGCTGGATTGAATGCTAATATGATTATACATATACAGAAGCAATATAAAACTGTAAAAATATTAGAAGACTGTGAGAACGCTGTTGCATTGTTCTCGTCTCATTAAAATTATTAATAGAAGAAATACATCTTCGTTTAATAATTAATCGGAACTATTTAAATTGAAAGAATTTAAAGGTGGCATGTCTGGCGCCAATCATTTACCGACGAACGCTTCAGGGACTGTCATATGCACGATTTCAGCTATCATTGTGTGGCAAATAAAGCTCGTATCCGGAAAACCCGGTGGAGAGCCAGGCTCATGGGATTCGCGTGCTTAGCGATCCTGTTATACATATTTACTGCGACTCGTCTTGGGGTTTATGATACGTCAATCATTATTCACCGTGGAAGCTGGGACGCTGGAAGTTAGCGAACTTGTTATATATTTATTGTGACTCGTCTTAAGGTTTATGATACGTCAATCACTATTCACTGTGGTAGCTGGCACGTTGAACGTGTGGAATAGCGGATTTCAGAGACCCCATTTCCAAAGTTAATTAGTTGTCAGGTGAAAATATCCCCTGTCGAAATTTTCCCGAAATAATAGTGTCAATATGGCTGACCTTTTATACGTCTTGACACAGAAGATGATTTATTTGTCTGATGCTTCTGTGGGAGATCATTTAGCGGGAAACAAGTGTTATCAATCCTAACGGCGAAAAAAGCCAAGCATGTGCTCTCTCAATGGGACAAATGAAGCGTCTTCGTTAAACTCTGCAGGGTGCCACATGCTAGAACTCTCTACGGTCGGGGCTGGACTTGGACTGATTCTTTGCAGGCCCTAATGACTGGATTAGGGTACTCCTAACTTCCGTGACACGGATAGAAAACATTATTGAGCAGTCTAACCCGAGTCCATTAATTACCAGGGTAGACCACTTTTAAGTAAGGAAAATACAGTTTCGCCCTCTGCCTGACGAGTAGGCAACTGGCACTCCGTTAGACAATTGAAGCATAATAACAAAACAATACTGGATATCATCGATAAAGAAATGATATTGTGCTTATAAAATGACAATAAAGATTAAGTTCAATTTTTGAGTTGCCAAAAATAGGATCATGAAGCTTGTAATCATTTTGTTTTAAATATTTTTCTGTTGGGTGACATCATTTATTTCTTAAAAATCATAATCCAAAGTTTTCCATTTTGTTGACATATTATTAGATATTTAAGATTGGTAATGTGCGAATTAATGCAAAGAAATGATTTAGAAAACAGATACAACTTCATGTATTTGAAATTAATCTGTTTAAATGAACCAGTAAGGTTTGCAATTATTTGACATGATTTTTCCAATTATTTAGCAGCACTCTATATTGTTTTAAACATCGGCATTCTAAGGCTCTCGACAACGAGTTTTCTTTTGTTTCATACGACAAATTATCGCGGAGCCGATCAAATTTAATCAATCTAACTTTCGCCATCTTCCGCAGAACTTGCAAATAAAGTATGCTTGAAGTTGCAATCGAGAGCTACCGAAACGCTACAGACAAGCTGGCCCAACGTTTCAGGACGCAGAAACTGGCCAACTTTAAACACGCCGCGTTTGCATAAAAGTGAGGTCGTGGGAAGTTTCAACTGCTTACATACACTATTCAACTTTTTTTTTCTCGTCGTTTTTTCGATTTGCAACTTAGCAAGGAAATTGGAAAGTTGTAATAGTGTTTGGTTAAGTTATAGATTACATCCTGCAAGCTGAATTCTGCTCGACAATTTTTTTAATCATGCAAATTCTAGATCGTGTTTCATTCATGCGGCGACAGAAGTCCAAAATCCATTGGTATGGAATCCTAGAATTCCTCACTTTATAAAAAAGAAATTATAATTTCTGGGAAACACTGCAGATTATTCGATAGAAATAGGAGTTTTGCACGACAGACAGCGCGGTTTTAATTAAATTTTCTAATTCTAATGAAATTTTTCCTGTTCTCTTTCTCTCGAGCTTGTCTTTTCCATTTTCGTTTGTTCTTCGAAATATACATAGCATTCCATGTTCATTTAGGATACCTGGAACAGAGAAGATTGATTTTTTGCAATTAAAGTAATTATTTTTTAACAAAGCACGTGTTTATTCGTCATTTGACAAGACTATTTAATCATAAAATTGTGACAAACAATATCCCTTATGGTTGAATGTTTAAGTATTTACGCTTTTGAGGCTTTAAATATTAATATTAAAATGGTGCTGACATGTTTTAAATTTATGAAATTTATTCAGGAATGAATAAATGTGCAGTGTGCAGCTGTGCAAATAAATAAAAATAATCTTTAATGTACCCTACCGTTATTATTTTATTTGATTAATATCCCTAGATTGGTTAGAATAAAATTCTTGCAAGAATGAATTATTTTTCATTAAATACCACAGTCGCCTTTATTAATGGCGTCTAAAAATGAATTTCTAATATTTTGTTTCTCGACTGTCTCCATTTTGCATGTTCCATTTATCGGTTGAATTTATGCCCCGGTCCTCCCCGGGATTTTGGCAATTGATTGTTTGGCAATGGCAGGGCTTAATCGTTGTAAATCCGTAAGCGTTCCCGCCTACCACGGGAATATCGATGAGGTCGTTACACGGCGAGGCGATCGTTTTTTCGGGGAAACGCTTCATTTCAGCTTAAGGCAGTGTCGGTAGTGTTGTGTGTACGGAAAACTGTCGAAAAAGTTTATGATTGCGTGCTGTTTGAAAGCGAGTCGGTGCTGGTGGGTGTAGAAAACCGCACGCGCCTACAGAAAATCAATAATGCAGCCTCCGTGTGCCTGGTGAGCGAATTTCCGTTCGCTTTACGGAAAATCATTGTGAGTGATGTAATAATTTTTCCGAAATCCGATATTTTACCGTCTCGGCGATGGCGCAATGACGTGCGTGCTAATGGCGTTCTCCTATCGCCTATTTCTGCAAAAATCGACCGGATCACCGATAATTTACATTGACAGGATTCTACAAAATTCGCGAAATTTCCGACTCGATCATTAATCGCTGTTCATAGTAATCACATGGCACCATCATTAATGAGTGCGGATTTTTATGCGGAATAAAAAATGTCGTAGTTTATCGTTGCGTTCTTCATCAATGCATTTGACATAACGGTTTTTTATTTATTCTAGGTTCCAAAATAAATTTGAAAAATTCCGTGACACTTATTATAATCTATAATTTAACATGCGTATTTTAGCTAAATGTTCCTTATTGCAACAAAAATAAAAACTTAAAGGAAAGTTAAGAATTTGTATGAAACTTAGCGATTCGTTGTGCTTGCGAAGGATTAATGCTCATTGCGATTATGGCGTGTAGTAAATAAATATTTTTCGCAACTAACCATTTTCGTAGAATAGTTTATCGCAGACGCCAGTTTCACGGGTGTGTACCTGCGTAATACTCGGCGGTACTATTTTTCTTCTCGCAAATCTAGCTTTTGCAAAGTGACTATGTTATTCTTTTAGCGCTCGTCGACGCCTCTGGTTCCACTCGCGTGTACATAAAACGCAGAACGCTGGTAACTCGATTTCCCTATCGCCCGTGAAATTGCGTTACCGTTGGCGCACGTTTTTCATGATTTACGAAAAAACGAGCGCGGCCGTGCCGGGCCCACGCAAAAATAACGAAAAAGACTGATAAGCGAGTCGATATCAGAGGAATAAAAATTGAACGAACGACCTGAAAAGTAAGAAAACAGAGCAAAAATGGAATAAATTTAGCAGGCCGGAGGCCCACCCTGAACGCCGGGAATTATTGACTGTACAAAAGGTGTGCGCCATCCGATGAACAACCCCCGAACAAGAATTGGATTATACGAAAATTGATGGGAGGAATTGGCGAGTAAGAAGTTCCCAAGGCGGAGGAGAGGTATCTCTCGATGGAAAATTGAGGCACATCCAACAGACAAAGCGTTCATTTCTGTTAATCGACTTTTCCGCTAGCGGCACTTTCCCGTCACGTCGCAACTGTTAAAGGAGAACCGTTTCTTACTGCCTCGTGTTTCCTGTTAGTGTCCTGGCATTTTTCTCACTTGTTAATGTAACAGTATTACGGATTAAGGTCTCTTTTTCCTCCTTTTAACTCATAATCTCGGTCGAGTCTCATACCCAAACACCTGGTCAATGTGAACCGTAAAAAGTTGGTTCTACTGTTCACGTTAAACTAAACAATTACTTCTTACTTACTTCTGCATTAAGTCACTTGGCCAGTCCTCACCAAATATTCCCTTTCTTTAAAGATTTTTATATCGAATCGTCATCAATTATAAACTCATTGAAGGACATTACTATTTTCCCAATATTTGCTAAAACCAGAACCCAAGATTCTTGGAAAATGCATGAATTCTCGGAAAACTTTTAGCTCCACTGTATGTGAAGCCACAAAGCTTCAACAGTGTCTACAATAATCTATACGTAATATTTCATTGAGGAAACACACTCTTAGAGGAACAAATGAAGAAATCATTTCGAAATGCTTTTCACTGTTTTAGATAAAATCCATCCTATTCATTTTTTACAAAACGTAAGTTACGATTAATGGATTGGAGTCATCTCAATATTATTGCTTACTGATTAGAATGTTTCAAGACAGTCATTATAACCCAATAAGAATTGACTCAGGTACCCGAGTTCTATAATGTAACAATTTATTCATACAGTGATTTTTATGAAGTCATTATATTTACGTGTTTAATAATGTTCTGAAAACATTATCCATACTAAAAAATCAGTTTCTGAAAAATTTTAACAGTTCGCGTTTGTTTTGTTTTAACAATTTATTCATACAGTGATTTTTATGAAGTCATTATATTTACGTGTTTAATAATGTTCTGAAAACATTATCCATACTAAAAAATCAGTTTCTGAAAAATTTTAACAGTTCGCGTTTGTTTTGTTTTTGGGTGATTTGTACGAGTATTTGATGATTCACTTTTTGTGTGATATACTAGAACGATAGGCTTTGGTTTACACTACTAAATCACAAGGGTGATATAAAAAGGTTCGATAAGAAATCTGCGACCTTGTCAGTTGCACCGCTAAATCAATGAATTTATAGATAAGTCTTAACGTGCTTATCAGTTCGATAAAGCCAACAACCATGTAATGCAACAATCGCTTTAATGACGACTATAAACAGGCCAATTTAATCGTTACCGATAAATGAAACGGTTTCTCCCGCTAATATCTGTTGCTCCCGCTAATCAATTATGCTAAACTGTGGTGGAACTGAACTCGAAAACTTGACAGCATCAACGTGCCATTTGTCGGCAGTTAAAATGGAAGGACGGGCAGCAGGGCCACGACGAAATTGAATCAATAAATTCGTTTTCCGAATGTCCCTATTTCATCCAGCTCTTCAATTATCGCCTCAATCATACGCTAATTCAATTTTTCATTCTATCCTGCACACCTTTCGGCTCTTTTTTTTTCGCATCCGCGCATTCTCGTTTCCGATTATTGCACAACACCTCCTCCCATTACACTTTTGTCAGCTTTATTTGTGTCCAGCCAACAACCGGTTCCTCCTTTGATGACAATTCTTGCTGCTCTTCAATATTTTGCACTAATTTTTATCAAAACGAATGGTTGGGAGATCTTGCAATTATGTAGGATTAGTGTAACATATTTTCCTTTGTTACTTGTACAGTTGTAGTGGTTAAATAAATTTAATTCGTTCAGTGTAAACGTGCCGGAAACGATATTAAACCAAATATAAAATTTATAACACAAGTCACATTATTATATTATTGCTAGAACATTAGAACACTCGTTTTGAAGCGACAACAGAGCCCAATTATCCCACTCATTTTCATAACGTTCGTTGTTTTATTTATACAACGCGAAGTTATATGTTTCCGTGGCCGATGCGCCATGTTGCAATATGTTATATCTACTTGCCAGCGGAACTACATATTTTATTCTGCACGAGAACCAAACCAGATCTCGCATTAAAATTAAATTCGAAACTACATTTTAAACGTTAGGAACATCCAACAGTTTGGTTTCGTTCTCTTTCATTTAAAGCAACGCGAAACGCGAGCAGCAACGGGAATAAAAAGGATAATTACTGTTCTCTTTCAACGTAACGATACACGGTTTGCAGACGAGCGATACCATCTTTTTTTCTTTCCAAAGGAAGCATGATTCCACTCCGCATTTACCGTAGACTTTTCGAAGATTCAGCACGCCCGAAAAACGCGCGCTCATTCATTCAGCTTTACTGAATATCCATCTCAAAAGATAATATTTATTTTCCGAAGCATTTACACTGAAAAATTCCAACCATGTACGTACAAAATATATTAAATACATTATGTGTAACCATTGAAAATTAATAGTTCTTAAAACAATGGTATTTATAATGGGAAATTTTTACTAAATTTTGTTTGAATAATTTGCGAGAGAATAGCTAAACTAAAAAATTCATTATATGGAATACTCGAATGAAAATATTCTCAGACTCGGTCTTAAATTATATACTCTAAGGTACTCAACAAAATTTATATAGAATTTTGGAGAGGTCCCAGTACGATACTTCGTAATCTGAGTAAACGCTGTAAATACTTAACAGTTAAGGGGTTAGGACACAGTAACAAGTGGGGAAAATATAAGATTTTTAAACAACAGTACAGGAAAACGTGAATGATCGATTAATATAAGATTTCGTATTTCAGTTTACTATGTTACGAACAATAAAAAAATGCTTCTAATATTTAAAAAATAATTTGTTCTTATACCTTTCGTCGTCTTTATTCGGAATATCTTTTCTTCCAGATGGCCAACTGGTGTACAGGATTCCTACAAATCGAATTAACTATATCAAAAATCCCAAAAATGTCATAAACTGTGATACATTATTTAGTCATTGACGATCCCACATCTCAATTTTTGTGAAAATTAACAAAATGGCAGATATTATAAATTTAATAACGGAATTTCGGTAGAATATTTGTTAATTGTTTATTTATATTTAACAAAATAATGGGAAAATGAAAAACAATCGATCGTCAATGCCTAATAGATATTATAATGAAGATAACTGTAAAATTTTAATGCAATTGCTAAGGTAGAACTCGAGATATTTTGTACACCGTTTTGAAAAACGCAACATCAAAGTTTAGGAATGTATCTTTTCTATAAAAAAAAATTTTCGATTATTTGAAAATATTACTATGTCCTAACCCCCTAATATATGAAACTATCTGCATCCTTAACCTACTCGTTTCCAAAGCTTGTTTCATGAACAAAGGTGCGACGAAGTTAAACGAGCTGAGCAGGATCTAATCCTCCAAGGCTTAGTCTTAGGACTAATATGTGTAGACAGAGGATTAAACGAGACGAAGTGGAATTATGAGCTCGGCGTGCAAAAAGTTCTCAAAGTTTTCCGATGCCTGGCAAAGGTGTTATAATTGCAAGTCCTAGTAGGAGGCTTAGAAGGATCAGTGTGTTCCTCGGTCGGTGTCTTTTTGTTCGAAGGTCCGGCTCCGGCAAAGATGCCATCTCCCCCTTTGTCGTCATTTTTTCAATTCCCCGGCCGAAAGGGGTCATGCCCTTTCTTCGCATGAACAAAACGTACCCCAACCCCACCCCACCCTGCTAGAGGAGATCAATGGAAACACGAGAAGGACCTAACATCGGTCAAGGTGAAACACGAAAGAAATTATCCAGGCCGTTGAACCTGGCGCCAGGAACGAGGAAAGTGCTGGACGTCCCATAGGATCGACACTTGAACGCACCATGAGTAAACTAGAATAGGGCGGTAAACAGGGGAGTCCATCAATATTGCAGGGGACCGTGAATATTCGATAACGGCGATGAAACAAGGAGAATCTCATTCATCCGCGTCCTCTTTGCCAGGCCCGACGACAACAACGGCACCGTCTAGCATCTCCAGCTCCTGTAGTCTACAGCGATTTTTTTTTGTCAGCCTGTTCTTATTTTGTCCTTATTCTTCTCAATTTTTTCGTGATTTTTCATTGTCTCCCGTGTCTCGTTTCTCTCGTCGTCATCCTGACAATCCGCTCCGTCCATGGTGTTATTAAAGACGGCGACGGAGATGGGCCACGGATTATAATGCGAACGTGACTTCTTCGTTATTTTTGAGATTAAAAATTTCTGTGTACCCTCTCTATATTGGTTTGCACGGCCTACCCTGCAGAACTTCTACGTTCTAATTAGGACTTGGAGGACTTAGAGTCCCGGGCTCGAGCGGAATGCAGACAAATATCGCCGGAAAAAGAATTTTCCTCGAAGCCTCTGCGCCCGCGAGTAATATAGTGGACATATTTCTCTCTCGCGGACTATGCACGACAAAATGATACGAGAGACCTCCGGCAATTATTCATTTAACACATTATTAGCGGCGGTGTTTGCAATTTTTTCACGGGAACTGCCGGCTCGCTGGATTATCGTCGTTAAGGAATATTCCGTGTCCGGACACCAGCACCCTCCGGCTGTATAATTATCGTCAGTAATTATTAATTCATGCGACGATAGTTTACCGCGCTGGCGGAGATAAATATGGGTCATATGTTAAATGTTGTGCGCTCGAAGCGGGTCGAAATGTTAATTTGTTCGGTTACATAGAATTGATTTAATATAATTCTGAGTTTTATGAATTTATGAAAAGAGATGCAATACTTAAAAATAATTAATGTGAAATGAATATTTTTATTTTACATAAATGAGTCAAACTAGTGCACAAGTTTTTGTCCGTACTTAAAAGTAATTACTTTTGTGCAGTTTTACCGGTTCAAAGCAGCTGTAATATTAAAGTGAAATGTTCGTGCTACTTCCGGCGAAGAAAATTTAATACGCCGCACTTAAACAAATGGCGGAAGATGATCAGGATTATTGCGCCGCGTATCGTCGGGGTTCGATCGATGCGAATTTAATCCAACATGAGTCCAGACCGTTTAGAGACGTTCTTTCGAAATGTATCGCCTTCCGATGTCCCTGGAGCAAAGTTGGCAATCGGATCGCAGCATTAGACGAAAGTATGCAGCCGAGCTTAGGTGGGGCAGCGGGTTTCCCATGAGACGATTTCGTTGGTATCCAATCTCGGTGTGCACGCTGCCGCTTCCTTCGCATCCTGTAGCAACCCCTCAAGCTCCGTTCGGAAACTCAATTTGCTGGATAGTAGTCGTCCGGATTGCTTCCGTAGACATACGATTGCCGCGGATACGAGACAAATCTAATCAATCGTCATCACGAATATCGGCCAATAATAACATGCATTAGACCGTTCCGCAAGCAACGTCGCTTTAGGGGCTCTTCTGGTCATTTTGAAGCACCTCTGGAAGTTTTTGTAAAGAAATTAGACGGCTGTTTTGTACTGAGGTTTTGCACTTTCTATTATTTGGACTACACAATGTACTTTCTTCAAGCCAAAATCCTTGGAATTGTAGAGGTTGTAGTTTCTTGAAGAGGGTCATGTCTACAGCATCATTTTATACCCACTCTTTGGAAATTTTTGTAAAGAAACCAGACGATTGTTTCGATCTAAAGTTTTGCAGACATATTTTCTATTATTTGGACTATACAATGTAATTCATCTTGAAGTCTGTCTGTATTTATTATTTGTTATTATACTCGTGTCTAGACTTGCATCTCTAACCCAGTATCTGCATGCACAATCTTGTACGATCTAATTTAAGAGACTGAGCTCGAGTGGAAATCATTTAAAATTCCAATAAACCTGTAGGTACATCTCCGTTTTTGCAAAGATTCATCAAGCTTGTCTATCGTCGAACCTGTTGACCTATTAATAGACAATTGATCGACGCAAACTTTGAAAGACACGTATACATATTCACCTACTTGTATGCATCATTGATACGTAAAGACAAGAAGTATATAAATACCTTGACCTTTTGTCGATAAAAACGCAGGTACCGAGAAAAATCTTTTATTAATCCACATTTAACCTCGTTTCCGGCGAATTCCAGCTCGTCTCTTTCTTTAATATTATATAATTAACGGGACGTAGATAATTCCGGACCACGATCAATGTCTAGCGAGCTAGCCGCAGAGTCTTCTGTTGTTAGGACCTATCTGCCACGTATCGATCCCGTCCCTGGCAGGATCGTTGTTGTCCCCGGAGACAGCGTCCATGATTCCATCTGTCCATCGTTGCAACTGCGACATCTATACCATTTACAAGTGTTGACGATGCTGTCGGACTCTGTATCTTGCTGTAAGTGATCAACTCAACCTTTTGTCTCGTCTCGTGCTAGACTTCATCTATTTGCCAGATCTTGTAGATTTAATAGAATTCTACCGTAGTGTTCTACTCCACTCAGCAAGTTCGTAGAACGATTTTCCTACTGCCATCTCCACAATGCTGCTGCGATCTATTCAGGCTAGGAATACTGCTTGTAGTCTCATTTATAAGCAGACCAAGTATCACCAGCCTGAGATAAGTCAAGCGCTTATGGCAACGTTTTTAGTACCCCTTGGTTAAGAATAAAGAGAAAATGATTTCGGCGCAACGGTTCGATCAAATAAACAATTAAAGCAATTTTACAAATAAATTTACACTTTCTACGTTTCGATCCTAATTTGGATCATTGTCACGAAAGCGGAGAAAACTGCGTCTGAAAATATACCACAGGGAAACGGTTTTGATATTGGAAAATTACACCATCTATTCAAAATTAAGTATTATATACTGTTACTCACTTGCTTTATAGAAATTTTAACATGGATATTTTGTTTGGTGACACGTGTGATTACACAACATTACTGAACCAGTAATTTATTATGATGAATCACTTTCTAACATTATTGTTATCCTATGATTGTCAATTGTAAAACAACTGAAACATTTGTTTCTTCATGACTTGGTCAATATTGTTTGTTTTTCATATATTAACTCTACCGTTGTAGAGATACAGTTAAGGTGCTGGTTTGTGTAGGTTTTCATTATTTGAATAAACCGCCAAATAACGATTGGCTAGGTTGATCTATTGATCGCCGATTGGTTCTGTTTCTTGTGCCTCGTTGTCTGTACCTCAGTAAGTTGTGAAACAACGTATGAAGAACACGTGTCACCAAACAAAATATCCATGTTAAAATTTCTATAAAGCAAGTGAGTAACAGCATATAATACTTAATTTTGAATAGATGGTGTAATTTTCCAATATCAAAACCGTTTCCCTGTGGTATATTTTCAGACGCAGTTTTTTCCGCTTTCGTGAAAATGATCCAAATTAGGATCGAAACGTAGAAAGTGTAAATTTATTTGTAAAATTGCTTTAATTGTTTATTTGATCGAACCGTTGCGCCGAAATCATTTTCTCTTTATTCTGTTTAAACAATCTTACGATCGATAACTTTAACAACATTCCTTGGTTAAGAGTCTTAAAATGGGAACTGAAGTTGATAGGGTAAAACAAGCATATGGGGAGAGTGCTGCGAGGCCAGTAATCATTTCCAAATCGGTGAAGAAGTTCTAAGAAGAAAGAGAAAGAAATAACTAAAGAAACAATTAAAGAGGAAGCAACGAGAATCCTGAACTGGGTTCTACAAGAAGATTTCCAGTGTGATTTCCTGAAATCACTGGAGGTTTCCGCATGTAAGGAAGCATTTGCATTACAGTGTAGAAAGTATTTTAAATATATGTATAGTAAGATTCTGGGAAAGAGAGCACCCGCCGAGTGAAATTCAGAAGCAGCGATCTCGAAATTCTTTTCCTTCATAATGTTTCTTAGGTTATATGCTGTCCCTTTGGGGATGCCTGTTCCCTTATAACGCGCTTATTTTTCGAGTGTTTATGCGAAATTCTTGCAGCTGGTTTAATATTGTAATATTTCTTCAGCGGTACAAGATAAAAACTTTCAGAGAATCTGCATGACTATTGTCACAAAAGTTCGTTTCGTTTTCAGGCGGTGCACGCAGCGTGCATTTAGCACAGTTTTAAGAGAGTCATTTGGACTTGGCTTTAAATTATAACTGATATTTAAATATATTTTGTTTGTTTGAGATGAACCTCCAAGGAAACAGTCATGAATTAATTTGTACGCCTTTAAGCAGAAACAGTTACATGCATTAGTCTTTTGGGTCCAGTATTACTTTGGGGATGTTTCGAGTTCGAGTGGGGAGCTTTGATCTATCAGCTGTGATCTTCACTTTCCCTTGTCCCTTAATGCTCCTTGAGGATTTGGGGGACGCTAATCCTACATTCGACCACTCTGCAACCACATCCTCCTGTGACTGACCCGTCACATCGTTTACTTCTTTGCACGCTCAGCGCTTCCCTAACAAATCTATATCTTCGCGCATTCAGCGCGTCTCTCGCAACCCTATATCTTTGCGCACTCAGCGTATTAGCGTTCGACGCTAACGTTGGATTTATCGGGCGACTTTGAGTTTGGAAGAAAGTGCATTGGAAAGTACTCGTTTAGCACGTTGACAGCCGCAAATCAGTAGCACCGGTCGCCCGTCAGCTAAGCTATTTGTTTTTAAACGATTATCGTGAAATTGGTGGCATTGATTCATTCGTTTTGAAATGAACTAAATCATAGTGTAAGGCGCCAGCTTTGTTATCAAGTAACTAATAATGATTAGTAATTATTCTAAATAACGCCTATATTTTGCAACAGATGCAGACAATCTTTATTTTGCTTAAAGATGCGCAGTTTAATAATGATACGAGAATAGAATAAGGATCACAGTCGTCTGTCTGAAAACATTTTTTACTGGTAAAAATCCATTAAATAATAATTCCAAAATACATGTTGAAATGAAAAGTGCATGTTATTCGTGTCATTTTATCTCCATGTTCGCTGCTAGGCGAGTTCAAATTTCGCAGGTCTCGAAAAATCAGTTTCGTAATTTCTCGCCGCAGTATCTCTCTCACAATTTCGCCGCTTTTTCGGTAGGACCATCTCCTCTGTGGCCTTTCTGCGGAGTCTTTTTCAGGGTCTCTCTGCTATTCGCGACACACGCAGTGCTTTTTCCTCTGTGTGTCGGTCTTCCGTCGACCTGCGGTCTCGGTGCACCTCTATTCCAGACGGGCCCGAAATTGTAAGATCCTTGGAAAAAGAGGAATCGGACGAGCAGGATTCGAAACTCGCTATCTCGAGATTTGCCGACTGGCCAGCCGTACTTTAACCACCACGAACACCGTGTCCTCTTTACTTTTCTAGTTTCCTATCGCGTCTTAAGGATTTGGGAGGTTCTGATCCTACGTGTACTCCTCCCGACGACACTGGTGTATTTTACACTTGTATGCGTCCGTGTCCGTGTCTGTCTCTATGTCTGGGTGTGCAAGCGAGAGGATACGGCATTTAGGTAGCTACCCCAAAGGATTCTATCGATCGTTTTACGTGTTTACCCCACAGGAAGCTCTACAACAGCTCGAAGGGAAAAATTGGAACTTTCATTCAAGTTATTCGAATTTCCTCGGCAGGATGATATTTATCCTCAGGCTGAATTGTACACCTTTGCCCTACAAATCAGATCTACATTAAGATCTGACTAAATCATTGTTATGCTACAGAAGTAGAACATAAGTTTGCCTATCCCTCTCCTTCAGAGTTTCGATAATTTCCATTTCCGCCTCTTTTCCCTACTGCGCTCCCTAGAACTCGCCGATCTCTCCGATTCTCACTCTCGCTCGCCAAGTCTCCGGTTATGGTTGTACTATTTGTTCCTACGAAATGATCACAATTTAAATGTGGACAATTTTTCGATAATCAGACGTGCTTCTGTCTGCGATGAATATCCTTCCGCTGAACAACTAATTCTCGAAGCATGCGAATTAACAGGCTTGTTTGTTCGAATTCATGGGATAGTAAAATAACAGAAGCGATTACACGACGGGAAAGTGGTCGCAGCGCGGGAGTAAAGCTGCAAGGCAAATAGCTGCAGCTGTTTGCATTTCGGAAATTAGATTTTTCGTGTACAGGTCGCACGACGGCGGATTCGCTTTTGTTGTTCAACAATTTTCAAACTCCTCCCGGGGCGTGTTTTCCATCTATGCACTTTGCGCGCTAAAGATATTGTTCTCCCGGGTTAATCTTCGATGCATTTCAACTTGAACCGAGAAGCTTGTGGAAAAACATTGGCGGATCGCCTATCGAGTTTCGGACTATGTAATTACAGAAAATTTTCGGAACAGAATATAAAGCTGCGATGTTGGCGGTAGCTCCTTGTTATTTTTTCGCTTCGCCTCTCTCCTCTTCTTGAGTTTCTTTGGTCCGTATTAAGTTGCTCGTGCTACACCATTATTCCGTGTGCACAGATGGTCCTCCTTGGTCCGGCGGCTGACATAACAGCTTGGACGAAATATTACCACAATCCGCGGTTTGTTGTATTGTAAAACACGCTCGAATCCTTTCAAACAGATTTCGTCGCGGCAATCCAATTTCGTTTACTGAGTTATTGTCTCTGCTACTGGTAAACATGTTAAAAATGTATTTTGTTTTATCTATTTGTTTCATTTAAACCCCAAGTTTTAACTTCTTTGCTCTTCCAATATTAAATAATTTTTCTAAAATAGATGAAGAGATTAAAATCCCAGGCGAACTGTTTTATTTTATTCCTGTTTAACACGATGACTTCAAAACACAGACCAATAGAAAATCTCGGATTCCTTAGGATTCTAATTAACGTGTGTATGATTAATTACACAAACTCAGCGTACCAAGTACCATACACGTGAAGAGATTAAGGTCGCGAGACACGCAGCACATAAAATCTCAGGCAAGAGTTTGAAAGGGTTAATGATTTACGGGGCAACAACGGAGCCTGATGCATGTTAGATGAATCCGAATGCAGGGAAACTTTAGAAAGTGAGTCTGAAAACGAAATAAGTAGACGCGCCTCGTGACACGATTTTTCAATCGTCCTGTATGTACATTCACATGTAGACCAACGCATAATTATGTATGAAGTAAATAGAGTCAAAAATAGGAGGGAAGTTTCGCGTGCACACGCCCACGCGCACTCGTGGATAGCTGTACGTACACGGGGGCGGCCGTAACGGATTTCAAAAGGAATTTTTGCAACGTTACAGCGTGTATAAAGCGTACTGAAGCGTACGTCTTTCTCATGGCTCGGTCTGCAAGGGTCGATTCTATCTTATACAAAAGCACGGCCAAGAGTGCCGGCAAAAAGGGAGCTCCAACACCGAAGAACTTTGTCCAAAGGCTTTGCCCCACGGGATGGTATATGAGATACGAAACTGTAGGTTACATCGCGTACTGCCAGCAAACGCGGCCCACACTGAATGCATACAATCGTACGGATCTAGACACCTCGGCGAGAATTGTCGCACTGTGCATCGTCGTGCACAAGAAAATAGAACAAAAGTCCCGGCGATCTAGTTTATATTATTCGCGATTGTATCGGCGCACGACCCGCTCGAGCAGGTCCGAGATTTCTCGCTCGCATCTTTTATTAATGAATTGAAACACAGCTAACTTGATTAGGGCGAGTACTTTCGACGATTGCGTGGCTAGATTCATCCTCGTGCATCAATTTTTCTGGAAAATTTTTGAATCCACTATGATGGTCAAGAGTAGTTGTACACCCTCTAAAAAGGATGCTATCCATTTAAATTGTTTTTGCATATTTTTAAACCTTTTATGAGATTATCATCAGATTTGGATCACGAAAAGATTTTCAATCATTTCGCAGTCACTTGAATAATATGTTGAGGGCAAAAGCGTTTTCAAGTGAATTGAGGTTCTTTATTTCTTGACTAGTGCGCATATTTAGTTGCCACTATACAATACTTTCGATAACTCTGGTCTAAAATCAGTGCGCTTAATTACAGCGACAACCCATCCGCAGAGGACAACTTCAAAAAATCCAGAAATTGATACTTCATACACAAAGATGGTAAAAGTGACGTAAATATCAGAATGAACAAACAAATACTTCGATAGTATCGTTTGTTAATTGTTCTTTCAAAAAGCATAATTATTCGCAGAGAATTCGAAGCGATACTGCAGCATCAATTCTTACTCGGCCAAATGAATTTAGGTGCAGCGAGGGACGCGTGCACGTTTACGGTCACTTGCGTCGGCACGAAAATCTTCCAACACATAAACATGTCCCATCTCACAGATGGCGCGTGTCGAACGATGCAGTTACGGGATGAATGCGACTCCTAAACGAGAGCAGTGAACGATACCTCTGAATCTGAACGGTTGAATCGCTGGGGAGGCGAATCCGTGCGCGAAATCTTGCTGGGTGCAACCTTAGCTCCTGCTGAACTTTGGAAGTATTATCCATTGAACGTCGTGGCTGATTACTTCGGTGTATTTCATCCTGGTCGGAGCCCGGGTATCTGGCCGAAGGATCTGATTAACGCGATCGGATAAGATAGACGGACATTCGTCGCAGAGGATTCTATTGCGCCAGCTGCATAGGTAATTTTGCTGAAAACGGTAGGAGACGATCCACGGAGATCCATCCGACATGGGGGGGGATGGAAAAGGGGATCCTCCGGAAGAAAGAAGAAACGCTGCGAATGAGCCTGGGAGTCAGAGGGCGATTTCCGAAGGAAGAGGGATATGGTTGAAACGGCGCAAGGCAATTTGCAAAGTTCCCGTCTCGTTCTCTCTTCCCGGATAACGGGAGTTAGAATAAGGGATGTAACTGCGTATCGTAGTCGGCAATCTCTGGTTATAGTATCCGTAACCACTCTCTCCTTTTTTCCTTCCCTGCTATTCCGCCATTCGAGTTTTTCACCCCCTTCTCCCTCCGTTCCTTTGTGCTTTCCGTAAGCACGGTGTTTTTTTTAAATTAAACGATACTAATCAGCGAATAATACGAAAATTCTGCAAGAATACACCTACTGAAATAAATCATCGAAAATGGGATTGCAAAAGAGCACACCTGAAAATTAGACGGTAGATTTTCATGCACTTATGGTAATTCCGAGTGTCAAGAACACAATAAAATATTTGATTTGATCAAATTTAATTGTTCACGATTCAATGCCAATATATTAATTTCATCATCAATAACGTTTAGAAAATTTTATTTTGCATGAGAATCTGCAGTTCAATAATAGTGAATGCAGTTATGTATTCCGGAATATAGAAATTGGAAATTTATTAATTATGTTGCATTATATCCATAATAGATGGATCGAATAACTACGCACGTGTATACGTACAATACTGAAATTATTATACGTCTTGTAGAGTTTTATTCAATAATGAAAATTCCTCAGAATTGCTAAGCTTTTATTATCTTCTTCTTAGAATCTACAATAAATCTGATCAATAGTACAATACATTTTCAGGGAAAGATCTTTCCGATTGAAATATTTAATTGGTTTCGTCGAAATTAATTTCCTGCTGTGTCATAAGCACGCACTGCTGGGAATTTCATAATAGCATTCATAGATTGGTACCTTTAGTTATTGGTGCAATTATTCACGAATCTACACGTCTAAATTTATACGTGCATGAATTTTGTAATGCATCGATTAATTTTGTACCTGGAAACGTTCGATAGTATTCATCTCGAAATTCTCTATTTACGTAGCAACAAAAGAGTATAAGAGAGTGAAGAAATTGAGATTATTATTCGTTACTCTGACCTAAACTCAGTGACCGCAATTGCTTCTGCTTTCTTTTGTCCATATTCTGTTCTACACACTCATTTCCCCGTTATCGCGTTTTTACGGTCACTGACTTGATATGTAGCCACTAGAATTATGCAGCCCCCTTGTTCTTACAAAGGGATACATTGTATGCTCTAACACTTTTCGTTTATCTCGGTACATTTTCTAAATCTATCTAATCTAACCATTGATTTTACGTTCTGCTCGGCAGTTCTGCTCTTGAACTTTAACATTCATAAAAAGCTATGTGGATTACAAGCAGTGGAAATGCACGAAGACGAAGTTATGTGTAAATAGATTTTCTAAATATTTTGTTAATATAATTCTTTTTTGCATATTGTTAATTAATAATGAAGTTACACTGTTACCGGCACGTTGTTGGGAGTCAGAAAAACCCGATATTTATTTAGAGTTATCTCGGTTTTTATCTTAATGTCTTCTTGAATAATGAAATTTATTTAATAATTTTCGATAGTTTTCGATAGAGTTTCGATAAAGCGTTTCTACGATTTCGATCATTGTAGAATAAAATATATAAAATCAGCCATTTAAAGGTTCAGCGTTAATTCATTATGAAACAAATCAGTGCTTGAATATGAGCGATTTAATTAAGATACGTCAAAGCACGTGTTGCATGTTTCCAGAAGGTAGGACAAAATGCATAATGAGTTTATTAGAAAATTATGCGTTACAGCTAAAATTGTTTTTAATTATATTTTCTGATTTTAACGTGCTTCTTATTCAGGTATACCTTGTAATCCTTAATCGTGTGTTTTTAATATGCTGCATAATTTAATGCCAGTTTATTCCGGTAACCTCGTTACATTTATTCTTACAAGCAAGTTAATTATTGCGAGTTGCGTCCTCTGTAATAATTTATTTCAGTTTTCTGATAAAACATTGCCGGAATATCTTCAATTATTTCTCGTGTAATCTCTGCCTCTCCATGACAAATTTAATTTGTTTCGAGTTACTTTTATGTGGATTTATGAACCACCAATAATGAGCTCCGCATTTGTTGCGATGTATCTGTCTACAGTAAATTGCCAGTCATGAATAAAATATGCTGGAGTCAGAATCGCTATATTCAAATTCTTGTTTCTCCAAAAAATCAAACGCGATCTCTGCAATAATATTTAGCACCAAAAATTGGGATCAGAAAAATCATTTTTAAATCCTTCTTTCTTAAAAAAATCAAACACGATGTATACAGCTTTAAATATTAATTCCCAGGAAAATATTTAGCCCCAATAGTGAATGTTTTTAATTTTCAGAATGACTGTGCATTCATTGACATTTGTCTAGTATTTTAGCGCGCTCAGATATGTGAATTCAATTCACAATTCTTTGCAGAAGCAGCCTTGTGATTTTAAATAATAGTGGAATGAAAAACGTTAAATGGGTCATAACGACTCGTTTGATAAATCTGGTGTCAAATAAATGCCTTTATAAATTCGTTCCATGCCGAGTTCAATTTTCTCGGTTTACTCAACGAACCTTTTAGAAGTCGTCCGTCAAAGCTAATCGATTCCGACTCGATTTGTCACTGTACGTGTTTATCAGTGTCTTCTGACATGCCTGCCATGGTTAGTGAATATTCAACAGTTTTCGTGGGTAAGCTGTACCTAACATCAAAAGCGACTTTATCGAATTTGTTCGATCAATAACGCCTGTTTACTGCATCCTATCTCTTTGATCTTAATCGAGACATAGTGATATGGAAGAAAAAATGTGTATACGATCTTCGTTCCGTTTTAACGAGGAACATAACCTTTATAATACAATATTCACGGGAATACCCTTATGAGAATCATTTAATTCTCAAAAACTCCTCTATCTAAACCTAACAATATACATTCTTTTATTCACAGTACCAACTACTGCATTTATGAATTATCCATATATACCAACAATCCTAACTCAGAATGTGACTACTGATGTAGTTTAATTTTATTTTATTTTCAGTAAAAGTATTTGCGAATTCCACTATTCAATTTTTCACTGTGCTGTTAATAATGTCAAACTACAAATCAGGAAGATCATTCTGATTCCTTCATCATTTTGTAAAATCATTGAGATACAAAGTCACTCACATAACAACTGTTTCAACTATATTTTCGAATAAATATTTTAGTTTCGACGGTGACCTCGTTCGTGTATCATATGCGAAAATGAAATTTTTTATTAAACCCTACCCGAACTTTTTTGAAGCGTCTCGGAGAAAAAATCTATTTTTCTTCTTCATAATTAAGAAACGGGGAATCGGATTAAAAAGAAGCTGCCCCGACAGACACGGAATTTTATTAAAAACTCGCATGGAAAATATGACGTTAATTAGTCGCAGGTAGCGCGCGTTTTCAGCGGCACCGTAAAAGGAAAACTAATTTCGAGAAAAACCTGTTTTTCTCTGTTTTCACTCGAATTGCTACATCGGATTTACTATAAAATATTTCGAAAATACGTGAAAATGAATGATCTCAAAATTGTCGAACGATGAAAAATGCGGAGAAACGAGCGTTATAGAAAAGCGTTCGACATTTCTTTCCTCTAATAACGTGGTATGACTCACGTTATAGCCGTAGCGAGAATTCCGAGATTTTTGCGGGGCGTCGTGGCCACAATCGAGCGGCGCGTGTTATTTTATTACATCGTCGATCGAACCCGACCGAAAAATCATTCACAATATTGCATTGTGAACGCGCGGAGGATCCAATAATTGCGATTTGTCGCCGAAGAATTTCGGAATATTGGCGCACGTATAGTAACGTACCGAGAATACGCGGAATACACAATTCGCCTTTGGCTTGCTGACGCTCAGTAATTTGAATCCATAATGCATTCGAAATATATGGTAACACACTTTTATTCAATCTCACGTCAACATGATTTCCATAGTGATCGGAACAAGAAGAAGTTTGATTAAACGTCCCACGCACGTGTTTGGATGCATAGAACCGCGCGAAATGCGTTCAAATTGATAAATTTAAAACGCGCCGAAGTATCGATAAAAGGACCCCGTTCATCGACAAACTTATTGTTCCCGTGAAAAATGGTATTCGCACGGGCGCGGCGGCTGCGACTAAAAATTCCGTTATTGCATTTTCGCGGGACAATCGAATCTAAACTTTTCAATTATTACATCACGCGATGTCGAAGCGTCGCTATCGATAAATCGGTTTTCTCCCTCTCTTAGTTTAATGGCGGCAGCAAAAAATCCATCGTGCGCGATTCTCGTTGCTTTCCTCTGATTCGTCTCTCTCTCTCTCTCTCTCTCTCTTTCTCTCTTTCTCCATTTCCGACGGTTTACATGTGTTGTTCGATGTTACACGGCGTTCAGTCTCTGTCGATGAGATTCGCAGAAACAGACGACGCAATTGGTCAGTCGCCGAGCGTATTTGGGAATGCGCATGTGTGTACATACAGGAAAAGGATGCACGTGCACACACGGACGTATACGGCAGTATTGGCAAGGCAAGGCCGATTACATATTTACGTATACTGAGCAAATTGACTCTGAGCGCAGGAATCGTACGATTTGCTTTCGCGAATCGAGCCAATTGGATATAAAAAAATCACGGTGGATTTGCTTCCTCCCTGTCGTCGCTCAATTCTAATTTATCGAGGTGGATCTGCACTTCAACCCCGGAGTTTTTTCTTAAAGCTCTAAATAAGCCAAATGGAATATCTATTTTTCGAATAATGTTCTTATAAATTGCGATAAATTAAAGATCCTTGTGAATTTTCAGTCGTATACTGGATAGGTCGGTAGTTCAAAAGCACTAGCTTTTTCATCAAGATCGACGACATTATTACTCCTGGAATCACCCTGTACTTGAACGCTCGAGCCAAGCATTGGTAGTTTATTTTCGTGCAGCGATGTCTGCATTGTTCGTATATCATTTCCACTGAAGAATGTCTTGCCGCAGGTCAGTGACCGACTGCATCAACGGATAGTGAGAATCCAACTTAATCCTCTTGAGGTTGTAAGGCACAGGCGCGATGCTCTCGCGGTGAAACTAGTGCCCGCTAAATTAATATTGAGCAATCAATTTGAATTGGTTGGGCAAGTGGGTTGGGCATTGATTTGTACCGTCAGATTAAACTTTCGGTTCAAGGTGTGCTTATTGTTGAAAATTTCGTTGAAATAGAGAGGGTTTTTACGTCTGCTTCTATTTGTACGTCTACCTGTTGCGATAGATTCATGTTAGTCTCAAGCAAATACCATTGAAACGTGAAATGTTGAAGCTTTTTAGTATTCTCAAATGAATACCTGGTTGGACAGCCTGTTTTTATTAAAACAACTATCTAAGACAACTTTTAAAAAACAGAATTTCTATAGCCTATTTCAGAGACATTTATAACACTTTCAGCTTTATAGGTGTATACCAGGTGGATGGAATCGCATAAATATCTTGGATGTTTATGAGTGTATGAAAAACAGGTTACTATGTTCAAACTGCTTTTTCCATATGTCCATAAATGCTAAAGATGGTTACGTGATTCTATGTACCTATGCCATGTAGAACCAGATCGTGGGAAATGTATAAAATATTTCCAATTTGCGTACGAGTGTGCAAACATTAAATAGTAAACAATTATTGAGTAACACAAGATTGGGATTTTTTTAATTTTATGCTTCTATAGCACATAACACAACCTCACTTAATCACTTTTGCACTTCAGAATAATACACCAGCTACATTCATCTATGAACAGCTCTTAACACTAGGTTTACGGTTCTAATATTTTCAATTCACGATTATTAAAATTTATTTCTTTGGGAATATATTATTTTAAAAGTGACTAAAATTTTTAAACCTAGTGTTAAAAGAACGACCGAGTGAACGATGCCAATGAACCGGTGACAATTTAAATCCACGATAAATTACATAGAAAGCAATTTGCAATTTTCGTCGAAACAAAAACTGTATTCTCATCAGATTCATGAAGTGTAAAGGGATTTCCGATGTCTGAAAATTATCGTACTAATAACATTGTCCGACACCAAATTTGTTTCCAAATTACTGTTGGGTGGATCTTATTTAAAAACATGTTTAAACAATCATAATGTATTATTATTGGATATCACTGTATTCGGGATAGTCTACAGAATCTTTTGCTGCGAAGAACAATTCAATATCTTTTATAATAACATCACAATATTTGTTTAAAGTTGAAAAATACGTTTTTTTTTTCAAAGTCATGTTTCTCAAAAACTGTGCGTGTAGGAGAAAAATCAAGGGCAGATTCGGAATCAGCGGAAAAAACTCTATAAGTAATTTGGAAACATAAAAAAAGTTGAAATTTGTTGGACAGTGTAATCGGGGTTAGATCTCCGTTAATTTCCATAAACATTCGCAATTATTGGATAATCGACTGGCTTCCGCCTTGATCTTATGTGTAAGTGGTATTTCTTGCAGCGTGGCGCTTATTTACATATGAATCCATATTGTCACATGTAGAGACATGGCTGCACGTGTACTTGGTTGCTTACACGCGTCAGGTTCGCTGGAATGTAGTCTGGCCGCCAATAATTCTCTCCAGTAGTATAACATTTTGAGCTTGACAGTCGAAGTTCCTGAATGGTACATTCAAATCGAGTCTCGGTCGTAGACAAAGTCGCCGCCCATTTACAACACAATACGTGACCGCCGCCCCCTTCTCGAGCTTACGCTTCACCAAGGTGTTCTTCTGCTTCGTGATACGGCCTGACGGATATTTTCAGTTTAGCTGTACCGCGAGCTCGATAATTCGTCTGGACGTCTCGTTTTATTCGGCGATCCACCCCATTTTACACTTTGCCTTGGAAATCCTGCAGTACATAATATCAACTGAACTCTTTATCGGAAGAGTTAACACTACTTTCATTCTACGCAAAACCAACTTAATGACTGCGGATCTTTATGCATTTATAGCAAAATTGAGGAGATGAAATTCAAAATTCTTGGAAAATTCTCTAAAATAATAGAAAGAATTTTGCATGGAAATGACAAAGTTTTTTTTACAAATCCATGAAACCGATTCAACTGGCCAGAGCTAATGTAATTACATGTATCCGTAATTACATTTTCTACATACACTGATGCTAATGATAAAGAATTAATATTGTAAAATGTGATTCTGCTCTTTTTAAATCGATGTTCCGGCACGTATTTTCGGAGGGAATTACCTTAATCAAGATTTCGTATCGTAAAATTTGTATTTTCCCAAGACCGCAGGTGTTTTTTGTGGAATTACCAAGCCAGGCTCTATCTTTTAATTTCGTAAGCCGTTGCTACAGCTAAACTTAATTTCCTCGAACCTTTAAATTTTCGCTGCGAAAAACTCGTGGTTACTTTGTCGCTCCTATAGATGTCAATGTAACATGGCGTACATTATACTTAGAAAGGATTTTCTTGTTCTGGAAAAATTCAATTTTCTCTTTCTCTCACAATTTCGCTTCCCCGCGCTGATAAATACCGTTAATCTCAATTGAAAATTGAAGAATCGCAAAAAGCTGGACAAAATTCATATCTCCCTTAATTATACATTATTAATTACACACAGCACTATCTCAATAATTTATTAGCTCACGAAAAGACCTATTTTTAACGTATTCCATAACATAGACATTTTTTAATTAATTCCACCTATTTTGTAGAATCGACCCATTATGCAGCGCCTGATCTCCATAATTAGATGCGATCATATGAATCTCTTCACACTTCTTTTACTAGCCAAGAAAGTTCATGCCTTACATTTTACGTCAGGCTTCACGAAGAAGAAAGCGTTCGCCCTCATCACAGACTTCCCGCGTCAGAATTTCGTTTCCGTTTGAGAACACCCTGAAAACTTTCAAATAAGTTTCACTCGAATAATTTTTGGCGGATTAAACGACGACTGGCGTGGCACGTTCTTGCGTGACACGTAAAACTTCGCGACATTTTATTTCTATGAATAGCGTGTAAAATACTTACGGTAGAAATGTATACCACTATCGCAGACCCATTTAATTGTAAAAATTTGTACAGAGTAAAATTCCAGCCAGCAAAATCAAGATTGTCGAGACATATTAGCCGTTTGTACTCAGCCCGACTAATTGTGAAGTATATTGTAGAATAATTTTCTAAATATTAAGTTAATGATACACGAATAATTCGTTATACCCCTTCGCTCGGTTTTCCAATTTCGCGAGCGTCTGTCCCGGCTTTTCTTTGCACATCTTCCATCCAGGTAATTAATGATGTTTAATTAGCATAATCTTCGTTTCCAATTCCAACCGCCGGCTGAAGACCATCGTGTCGACGGTTATACTCGAATGGAGTTTGCGGTGGAACGTAGAGAGAAGCAAGATGAAAGGATAAAAGCAGCTTAAGAGGACCTCGTTGCATGTATGTCATAAAGGCTTTCCAAATAGAAACTTAAAGTGGAGATCAAACTGAAACTGAAATTTGTACGTGCATACCTCCACCATAAGGCAGGTCATTCGGCGAAAATAACGCAGTTTTATCCGTTAGGCATTATAATGCGTCTGCATTCGTATAAAGGGAGCCCAGAGATTTTGTTCTCGTTTCGTGTTTAGTGCGATCTCTATTTTAAATGGAATAATTGAATAAGCGTAGAATAAAACACTTCTGTTTCTTTCCTGTGCTGGAAACCTATTTTCAAAAGCTACAACACACTTCAATTTTTGCTGCAAAAATTTAATATAAACTTAAATAAAATTAGTGATTATAAATAAATAAACCGTGGAGTGCTAAACTATATTGACGTAATACGCTTTTATTTATAGTCACTAATGTCATGATTTTATTTAAATTTATATTAAATTTTTCTGTCTATTACGGCACTAATTTTATAACAGTAGAAATTTTGAATTGCTTAAAATTTTGGGGAAAAATATTATTAATCATTTGACTGGATTCGGTATTTTATGGAGAACCAGGAAAAAATTATTTTCTCCTTTTTAGTGCATTTTTATATATTCACAATCGAGTCGCTTGACGGGGGTCACTCGATGTAAGTTCCACCGGACGCGATTAAAATTTCATCTGTACTACGGCCCTATTTCCTTCTTCCTCGCCGGCTTTTGTCACTGCAGTCAACATCCGCGCGCATGACGATGCGTCGAATTAACATTTCAACGACGATGGCCTTTCGCTTGTTGTACTCACCCACCACGACGAATCGGGCGATAGTATTGCTATAATGAATAAACATTAACTCCGTTGAAATCTCCGTTGCGAATACCGGTGCATTCGAATGAAAGAGTATGCCTACTTACCTTGCGTTTCGCAAAGCTGTATAATGGCGTTCATTATCATGATAATTATACATCCCAATGAATATGTTTTATTTCACGTTCATTTGAAGCTCGCTCCTCTGCACGGGAGAGAACGTCCGCGAGCACTTTTGTTTTCATCTTTTGTACTCGCGAAATTTCGGATGATATTCCTTTTAAAGAGTTCACGTTTCCGTTTAGATTCGCCAGATTTATCACATCAGCTAGAGAAAGTTATCATTAGACCGCTGATTTTATTGTGAAACTATTATAAAACGCAATTAGTTAGGCGAAACATGAAATGGTAAAAGTAAAAAGATACGAACGATGCATCGATGTATTATAAAATTAAAATTATCAAAGGACGAAAGAAATTTTTATTTGGATCCGATATACCTTGTAATTAAACTGCAGATTTTATGCAGTTATTACAAAACTGATCTAGTGCGAAACAATAAAAGAATTTAAAAATATATTGTTTACTACGTAGCTTCCTTAGCTTGAGATTAATGCAGACAATTTTTATTTCGATTGATGCAGAACATTTTTATTTTGCATGAAGATTTCGAATCGGAAGCAATTTGTTGAAGTAAGGAATTAATCGACAATTATACTATGCGACACAGCTTTGAACATCGTAATCACAAATACATATGCTTGAATAGTTTAGAATTAAGAAAAGGAGTTTACATTTAAGATTAGTTTTGTTATTTCATGAAATGTTATTTAATTTAATCAATTATTGTTTCAGGTAAGTGTCACAAGCTCAAACTGCATCGTTCAAGATGCACCTCTGCACGTTCTGTGAGTACGGACATTTTCATTGATCGCAATAGGAAAAATTATTCTCGAGATGAATAATGAGAATTCCCGTCAGCAACAAACTAATTAGCTACGTAAAACACATACTCCGATAAAATGTAAATTGGAACACAGTTTCAAGATAAATCAACGTAATGAAGAACCATGGGAGTTTAATTCCTCGCATTGCCTTTATTCAAATGAGGTATTTAAAAGTAAAGTTCAGCTAAACACGAACAAATTCCTTTTAACGGAAGATATATGACTCGGCGTAATATCCGGAAATGTGTAGATGAGCCTCGAGACGGTCCTCACGAAATCTGGACATTGCAATTAGTCTGACGAACTTGGTGCTGCATCATTATTGGACTCCGGATTTTTATGCAAAATAAAAAGTTTGTGCATCGATTACAAGACAGAGTTGGGCAAAAATTTAATCAACGATTGACGAATAAATTTCTACTTCAATCGTTAATCGCAATTAACAATTAATCTCCTAGTTTAGTCGTTAACGGTGGTTAACGATTAAATACTTATTAATCGTTAATTGCGGTTAACGATTAAATACTTATTAATCGTTAATTACAATTAACGATTACATTCCTTTCAATTGTAATCGTCCATCGGATAATTGATTAATGATTAACTGCTGAAATTTCGAAATGAAATACGGAATCAAAATTGTATGAATATTGAAAAATATGTAAACCGAGTTTTTGTCGAGATATATTTCTGTCAATTCTCCATCTTCTATCCTCCTCAACTACAATTTATGGATAAACCGTATGGCGATTAATTTCATCAATCGATTGAATCGATCGCCGATTTTTCGATGATTTCTTCTTTTAATCAACGATTGACGATTAACTTCATCAATCGATTAAATCAATCGCCGATTTTTCGATGATTTCTTCTTTTAATCAACGATTGACGATTAACTTCATCAATCGATTGAATCAATCGCCGAATTTTCAATGATTACTTTTTTAATCGTACACATTAATCAATCAATCTTGATTAAAATTGCAATCGATTAATGCCCAACTCTGTTACAAGACACAGTAGCTAAATATACAGTTTTCACCAATAACTTTAATGTAGTGAAAAGAACATATCAATACTCCTAAAGTCTTTTAAGAGTCATAAATACATAAAATCCGGAGTTTAAACAGAGTTATGTGTCGATGTTAAGGATGTTCTGGAGGTAATATAAAAACGCAATAAAATTTTTGAAAATTTGACAAGATATAATTCTTACTAAATTGATGCAATTACCAAAGTTTGGGTTCGATCCACTGCACCGTTTAAGAATTATAGCAACTTAAAGTTTGCGCATTTTAACACGTCTTCTTATGGAGAATTCATAAAATTCCACTTCAAACCCTATTTAAACCTTGAAAAAACGCAACTAGAAACTCCAGTTTTTTTTATATGTAGTAAAAATTATTATATACATAATTAATTATGTTTAAAATTTATTAGGATTCACTAAACAGTTACAGAGCAAAAAAATTATAAACTGTTACAAAACGTCAAATTTATCGTGTTGTCTCTCACCAGCATGGAAGCGCGACAAGCGTAGACCACTGAATATAGCTACAGAGGGTACAGTATTCTGAATATAGCTACAGAGGGTAAAAGTTTAATGCAAAATATACTCATGAATGGCTTTCATTGCCAATATATTGATGGATTTCGAATTTCTTGTAGTTTCGTCTCCCATTGTACCTCCAGAACATCCTTAAAATAGTGAGATATTCTTGAACCGTTCGTTTCACTGACCTCATTTTATTTTCATAATGTTTTTACCTGAAACGAACTTTATATTACCGGTTTGTACGATACTGTCTGACCAAGGAACCAGACGAAACTTCATTAACAATTACACAAATTTATGATCGATAGCAGAAACGACGGCGGGGGCTCATAATGCTCGCGGCACCAGTTGCGACAAACTCTGTAAAGTGCAGGGGGGAATCGATTACTTCATACTGTTCAGTATTTCATAGCGAAAAATGTATTACCTCGACGACGAAATGAGGTTCATCGTCCATCGGAAACCTCGTGGTTCTGCTACTCTAGATGGCTTATTTATATCGCAAACTTTTAAATCGATATTCCATGCCTCGTTGGCTCTAGTTGAAATCTTGTCTTTCTATGTGACACATTTTCAGCAAACTGTCACCCGACGTGAAGTCTGCTCGCTGTCTTCTATAAAATTCGTTTCTGTAACACATCCAGAACGTATTCACATACAACACACATCTTGTTGATTTGAAGTGTACAGCAAAAATAGATGAGATATTATCCAAGCTTCTTTCATGCAACTATTTCTGACGACCATATGAGCGTTAAGGGTAGAGAAAATCATTTAAATTTTAAGGGGTTGTAAAAAAGTATGTGAGCAACAAAATGTACAAAATGTAGAAAGAGTAAGACACGCTCAGGGGATATTGGCCGAATCCTATTTGAACAGCATGCATATTAAACGGATTTCTCATTGTTCCAGATTTAAAGAAATCTAAAGAATTACGAGAAGTAAGAAGGATTTTTATTATCCATTTACGACTTACATTTTTCTGTAAAAATCCCCCCTTTTCCGGTTTTGCAATCAGTTGCGGTGCACCCTGTAAAGAAGATACAATCTGTGGGACCCGCATAAAGGGTATTTGCAGATAGCGGCCGTATTAAGGGTTGCTATCGAAATAAAATCTTTCTAAGCCGGGGACACAGTGGAAAAGTAGAAAATAAAGGAGGGATGAATGAGTAATCGCGTAACCGGTTATCTTGTGACAGAACATTAGACTTAATGCACGAACGGCCGTCCCGCGAGCCCCTTTCGTTCTTCGCCCCCGTGGAAAACAGAGAACCCAGGCGGTGGAATGAAAGTTAATAACCCCTTTCCACGCATGCGTTTCTACGTAATTGCACGCCCAACTGCGGCATTTATACAGTCCTTTTAGGTCCAATTGATTTTACGTTTACCGTACGAGAAAAGGTTGCCGCGAGTAAATTCGGAAACAGTTTTCCACCGCACGAGAGATAAACAGTTAACGAGAAGCCTCGGCTAAATATTACAAGCACTTCGACTGGAAAACCCTCGTACGGAGTTCGTCGTTTCCCCTAAATTCGCAAGCAATTAAACTCCGAATTGTTACCAACTTTTTGCCGGCTGCGACCTTTTCGCCTGAAATTACGGTGCTAGTTACACTGTCGCTCAACCGTACGTGGACGCTTTCTTAATGGCGATCACCTAACACTGGTCACGAAGTTGTTAACACTAGACGTAGATTTATTGAATAACTCCCCTTTAACGCTAAACCTACAGAGCTCTAAAAATGGCTGGCATTACTATAGATTCTCTGTGATTTTTATCATAATATGTGCTTGGATACAAAAATGTGTGTAATAATTTCCACTGAGAGCATCATAATAATTTCTATAATTGCAAAATAAAAAACCGGTCATTTTTTTAAATATTTGATGTGGGAGAGAATTTATTAATAAAATAAAATCAATGTTTGATTTCTATCGATAAGAAAACTCCAATTGCATTGAAATTTCATGCTCCGGAGATAATACTTCCCTCCATTCCGTCTCTTCAAGTCGATTTCGAAGTCTCGCTTTATTACGCTTCGAAAATAAGCAGAAATTATTCATACCTCGATGGAACGGAAGGTTTGCATTGTATCTTATGAATTATAATATTGTATATATAAATTCTCGGCAGACATTCGATATATTAATCATCCGAACGAAATTATGAATTGCAAAGTAGGGTTGCATTCGTCTCGCAAATAATTGTATGTTTTATAATGGGATATCAGTATTACGCTGTAGTGATGAATAAATTTATATTCATGATTAAATTGCCGCTTTTATAGTATATTCGCGATGCATACGAATGTATTAAATTTAACGGAAAAAGGGCGAATATAACAACGAAATCGATTGTTTCGCTTTATTTCTAACTTCAGAAATTTTAAAAGATAAACACAAATTTGGAAAGCGAACGGTTCCGAAGTTTCAAAATGAGATGTCATAATCTGAAGGTACAGTCGTAGAATTTTTGGCAACCCTGCACTTCTCGGGTTTAAAAATACTGTAAAAGTTCGGCTGGCTGATCCTGAGTTGGGTTGGATGTAATTCCCAAACGTGTCAGTCTGACAACTTATAGTAGATCGCCGAGATCTCGTAAGATCAAGATGTTCCATAAGACGTCCGATTTATCCTGTAACTTGTGTAAGATATGATACTGACTTGTCTTTCTTCAATTTTTTTACAAGATCTCGGCACAGTGTGCAAAAGTGCGATAACCAAAATTTGTAAAAAGTTCCTTTGAAAAATTTCGTACAACATTCTGATCGATAAATAATAGTTGGAGTACAACCTATGTTACATAACCTATGTTATGTACCACACACTAGAAATGCAATTACATTGATGAAATTAATAAAAAGAAAATTAAAAATATGACACTAATAATAATTTGAAGGTTCTATTTTACAGCAAATTTTCAAAAGCTTTATCCAATTGGGATACTTACCTCCTGGTAACTGATTTAAGTTACCTGATTTGGTAACTGATTTTAGTTAACAGAAAGTCAGGTTGAAAAATTTTTTAAATATCCGGTTAGTCTACTTATAGCTACAGTCAAAAACGTAGTGTGACTCGACCCGGTTCCCAGGAACTTTGTCCTGTTGACTAAATTGGGAACCTCATTACATTTTGTTCAGTTTGCCAGAAAAGTTCCTGTTTCCTTCATTAATTATGATTCTAACAAGTAAAAAGATGTCTAGCTCCTTCACCGATCAAATTATCCGCCATATTAATACTATACTTCCTTTACTTAATCATTGTTCGTAGCTCAATGTGAATAAATTGTACGACCATAACCAGATTTCAGTGTGTACACGTATTTACATCTGCCTTTCCTGGCTTGCGCTTTTCATCGTGGACCATTACACGGTTCGCACGGCGGAGATACCAGTTATTCACGCGTTCCTGCTTCACGAGATTGTTCATCCGACCGGTGATAAATGTGACCGTACACTATTGCTCTGCCCGCACGTGCTGTGCCACTATAGATAAAATGGAAGAAAAAATTGTGGTACTTACGTGTTTCAAATATACGCTAATGTCCCGATATGTGTGCGAACTTCGGGACCGTATGTCGCTTGTATCGTGTATCTACAGATAGTAGGTTTTCCTTCGATCACCAGCGTTGAATATAGAAAATGTAGCGAGTAAATAAGACGTCGAGACTGAGACTAATTTAGTGCTTTCTTATTTTTCATTATTTTTTAATG
>CM052275.1:1083172-1286387 GCA_028455795.1 Lasioglossum marginatum
TAATGTGAAATAGGTATTTCTAGAGCTCCGTAAACCTAGTGTTAAAAACGAAATACAGTTATTGGGTTAGAATGAAAGTTCGTATTATTTTTCAATAAAAATTCAAAGATAAAATTAAGATATTTATTCATTGGGGGGTTTATTCAATAACATGGTAATGGTAAAAAGTAATAGAACAGAATGGAGAATCTGTTATTGAATAAATATCTTGACTTTATAGAAGGACAATAAACGGTTGAATGAATTCAACACCGAAAAATAAAAAAGGGGAGAATGAAAGTAAGAGGCAGCAGCAGTAGCAGCAGAGACGAAAATTTCTAAACAGCCAGACACAGACATAAACAACGAATTGCACAGACGATGGGTACACGTCTGGTGTGGAGGATGGGGAACAACGATAGCGGGAGGAGGATTTATTACGTTTTTATGAAGCCAGAGGCCCGATAGAACGGTATTCTTGCGGTACACGGCTAGGACGTCGCCTTTTTGTGCGCTCCACTGGAAACTACCCCTATATTCCTGGTTGAGTTCCCCCATCCTCCTTCCCATGGATTCATCTTCTTTCTCCTATTCGAACGGTCTTCGATCCCCTGTCCGAAATTCCCTGGTGACCTCTGATCCGCCGTGGATAGAATGACGACATGGGTTTATTAGAGACCGAGGAACTGGACGAGATCTTGATAAAGGTGGCGGATAGAGTTCCGTCTAAATGAAATTATTCGAGGGTTGGTTTTTGAAGGCGGCAGTTTTTGATCCTTTATTCACTTTATTCGCCGGTGAACGTCGCTTAATTGCCGCAAGGGAACCGACAGTCCAGGCTACAGGCTCGAATATTGAGTTTTTCCAAATTACGAATTTAGGGTAGCCACATGGCTGCGGTGGACCTGGGTTTATAGCAGGTCGTTAATCCGTTTTCCGGGGGTTGCTATAAACGCCGCGACGCGCGACGGTCGTATATTCCACGGACGGAACGGTTCACACGCGTGTATGCGCCAAGACTGACGAGAGAACGTAGAGCCGCGCATACAGCGGTTTTTCATATTTCAATATGCAAGAAGCGTGAAATGTTTGGATGATATACGCATTATACACGCGCTTCAGAAAATAGACCACTTCTCCTTCTCTCAGAAGAACGGGTTATTATAGCGATAGGCGTGGAGGGAACGCATTCATTTTCCATTTCCTTTTTATCACACTTCTCTCCGCCTTTAAAGAATGTTTATATTATCTCTGCACAGCTGCTTTGAGATCACGTGAACAGAAAAATTAGAGGGTGCTGCTTCAACCCGTAGAAATGGTCTAAGACAGTTTGCGCGATGTTTGGGAGCACATTTTGAATAACAAACGTGAAAGATGAATTAATATAAAGGTTAAATACAGTAATTGTAAAGTAGCTTCTACAACAGTATGGATTTTAATGAATAATTTTAACTCAGCTGTTATACGTTCCTCAAAAATGCAGAAACGAAACTACGGTAATACTTGACACATTTTCGTTGTACACTTTAAGTTAACAGATTAGTAGACTGCGGATTTCATGCATTTATAACAAAAATAGGTACGTACAATTTAAAACAGTAGACATGTAAAAACTATTTAAGGACATCAATGTGTTAGTTTCAGCTTAATAGTATAATTAAAAGAAGAATACAATTTTTATTTGGCTCCTGTGTCCTGCAATCAATGCAAACATTTTTTATTTTGCATAAAGATCCGCAGTCTACAGATTAGGTTTCATTAACAAGTTCACATTTTGAAAAAGTTATTTGCGTCTTTGTGGAAGTGGTTAAATTCTCAGATTAGGAATCGTTAAAAAATCAAAATCGAAGCTTGTCGAACACGGTCATCTTGAGTAGGGATAAGTCCTTGATGGCTTAACGTGGCTTACGATCTTATACGTTCGTATTAATCCCAAACAAGCATAGTATGTCGCACGTGCCTTAGAGGTAACATGAATATGTATGCGTGGCATAACCACAGCGAGCAACCCTCTGTTCGGTAACAAATCGTGAGTAGCTGTCCTTCCACGCGAAGCGCCAGGATCAACTAGCTAAATTACAAACATCGGTTGGATTCATCAGCGCGAACACGCCTGAAGTGACGAACTCTCTGTCTCTGCAGATATTAATCACGTCAGTAACAAGACTGCTCCCTCCGAGTGTTGTCAGGAGTAGCCCGGGTAGATTTTCAATTAAATCCTCTTGGGGTTGTGTGGACCAAGACTGACCTGTCGCGGGGACGCGTTTGCTCAGACTGTCGCCCCGCCAAATTGATTTTGAGTGACTGATTCGAATGAGGAACAAGTGCTGTTTAATCACTTGTGTCGCGAACATTTGGCGCCGTAAATTCTACTCGATGCTTATCGTTAGACGGAACTCCCCGTCGAATTCTGTTTCTCTGCTATAGGACTTTTGAGGGCGATAGCGCCCTAGATCGATTTTTTATCTAGCGTTTTTGACTACTGAAAAATCCCATTTTTGTATTATCGAGAAATGAGAACTCGAATCCCGCACCCTTGCAATCCTGGAAACGAGTCTACCACCTTAAAAATACCATACTAAACTCGTGTATCTCTAGCCAGCTCCTGCAAACGTTGCTCTAAAGATCGAAGACTCTTCTGGCTGCAAGGAATTTACTCTTGGGAATTTCGAAGCTGATATGGGTTATCTAAACCTATCACTGAGACTTTCCTGTACGTGGTTGTCCAAACTTGTCCGAATATTCGTAGTGAACTCTGGGCTCCTGGAGAGATCTGATCATGCGATATTTTTGCAACGTCTGGGACCGATGATCAGAAATAGAACGCGCGTGGTTCATCTGAAAAATTGTCGATGTATTATACAGTTCTATTTCGCATTTGATCAATTGAAATTGTTGCTAATCCATTTCGAAATGGATTGAAAACGCAGAAATGGTATTGCTAAAAGTGCAATGAACAGTGGGAAGGTCAAATGTTTCAGCGATCTGTGCCAATTTACGCGCACCATTTTATGTCACAGTTGTTTTATGTAAATCGCGAGAATCAATCTGCATCGATGAATGCGAAATAGGAAAATATTGTTCTGATAAAATGCAATTTATTTCCGTTTTCAACAACAACGCTATGAATATGTGATGTGTTCAACTCTATTAGAGACTCGGGCCAATTCTAATACGCTTAATCGGACGAATGACTTTTCGAACCATTGACTCTGCTCCTTCGCCGTTATACAATTTAGGATCGATTTATAGTCAGAAAGTGTTGGGCATTAACCGTGGACATAACTCACGGACACTCCTCTTTTAGGGCCACTTTCAACGAGCCGTCTGCATTCAAACTCCAGTTTACGATTATCAAATCTATTGTATCTAAATTTATCTATCTAAAATTATTATCTCCGTTCAGTTTAAAGCGTCGTAACGCCTTAAGTAGATGGGAGTGGATGGTCATGGTTAGCTTATGGCTTAATACATCCAGTGACGTCAACTGTATCAATTTCGGGAATAAAGTGAGCCATCCAAAAGCCCAGTTCGTGAGTTTCATCCGTGTGCGGTGGAGCATTGTTCTTTTGGATAACATTGAAACAAACGAAATCGTCGAAACGCGTCGTTTATAATCCCGAATATAACTGTAACAGCGTTGTATGCTCCGCGATACTAAAAGTCCTCTATCGCGATATGCAAATCCTAAATGATTATAAGTATTACTGTTCGGCGAGCATATTAAAATGCACATTTCAAATATCATACAGCGTTCCATAAAATGCTTCATCGCATGGTTAAATGAAATTGGCACGGCGAATATGTTGCCAAGTTTTCCATTCATTTAATGTCGTTTTAATGAGTCTAAACTCCGCCTGAAACAACCAACTTTCGGCGGTTTACATTTGGCATGGGTTCAAGACAACGATCCCGTCGTTAATAATTCGAATGTCGCGGTCGGCTGTATCCGAAAACCAGTCCATTTTCAGAAAAGCGAAATAATTGAAGCAAATGTCCATTTTACGAAAGTCATTAGTACGTTTCATAATTGGATCAGAGAGATCCCGGTATAAGAGCGGGCTTCGTACAGTTGAATGTCGTAACTTTGGCCCCGGGTGGGGCGATTTGCCGGAAAGAAATCACCGTTTTCAACACCGCATCATAGAGATTTAGGCCGCGAAATTAAGTGGTTAACAGTGTGCACCGAGAACGTTTCATTAGAGAGCGGTTATATAATTTTTTTGCGACCTCTCCTAAAAGGTTGAAAAAGCGCCGCAGCCACCCCGAGAAATATATAAATAAATTAAGTCGCTCTTCGATCACATTACGCACGATATCATTGCTAAAATTATTACGTTAATTATTATTATAAGCTTCACTAAATTATTACCAAGCCGCCATCGAATATTGTTCGAAAACCACAATCGTTCCTTTGCGTTAATTTTTTCAGAACACTTTCGGGGAAGTGGTATACTTTCCGTGGCGACTGTAATTATTTAAAATTGCGACATTTCGTGGACCTTTGATTTATTCTTTCTGAACAGAAATATTATTATTTATTGTTCTTTCTGAAGTATATTATTGCCGAGTGATAAAAGATACGATTAAAATTATATTTAAGTATTTTCTTATAATTAATTACTGAATGTTCAATTTGATGGATAAAAACTCTGGTCCTGTAGCGTGCTTCATAGTTGATATTTTTGCAAATGAAATATTTTCCAATATAATAAAAACAGCAACATTTGTCTGCTACAGCCGACGGTCGAGTCATTAGTAAAAGCTGATTAATACAAAGAAATGCCCGTCAACCTATCAACGCCACAATTCCTCCTGTATATCACGTAACAAGCAACGTCACGGAACGTCATTCTTAGTTCTTGATAGGTCTGGCGTCGTTTCGCTAAATTTCCCGCGAACAATGTCGTTAGATTCGTTCGTGTCGACGATTGGCTGGGTCGTTTTTACCGGAACGGTTCCGATATATCTCTCCCTTGTCGATCAGTCGGACTCATTGTTTTCTTCATACATGCCGGCTCGCGGAATACGCCCGGGAGGTTGCTTTGTGCCAAAGGGTTTAAGAGAGCCGATAGACGCGCTCTATATATACAACGAATTCGGCGCCTCTAACCTGCGAATTTCCGCTTTGCTGTTTCCTGCTGTGCAGATTGAAGGGGAATTCGCCACCTCGTTCCTAGCTCTCGATGGTACCTCATTCTTCGCACCCTTTTCTCCTCTATCGGAGCACGAGGCGCCTCCCGTAGCATTCCTGGGTGCTCCTCTGTCTTCGTTGGCCACGATGTTCTCGAGCTCCATCCCACGCCACCCCTGGGAGTCTTCAAAGCGGCGAGAATGCTTTAGCTGCTTCCAGAACCCTCTTCCGTGCACTCCTGCTATCTCCAGCCTCGCCATCTCTCCCTCTCTTTCTCGTTCACGTACACATTCCACCGGTGTTGGTCTGTTAAACGATTTTTCTCTTACGGCCGTGACACACCATCACCCCGTAATATATTCGATCGGGGGAAAGCAAGAGTGCTGGAATGGGATTTCAGCTCGCCTTGATCTTATTCGATATTACACGGCCGGGTCACCTAGCTTCACCTAGGTCCTCGAGGCGTCGCGTTGGCAGAACGCCAGCCGGGTCCTGTGTCTGCGCCAGACCAAGGGTCGGAAACGGTGTTACCGGTAGAACGGGTGAAAGGGGGTTGTTTTTAAGGAGTCCGACGGCGAATCTGTGCCACGACGGGAAAGCGAACCCTGGCCCAGCCCTAGCTCGCGATACTTTCACCCAGCGACTGAAAGAGGTACCGAGTCCTGTTTGAATCAATCGAACACTGATGTCTGCCTTGTGCTATTGCTCTTCCTTGTACAATTCTAATTGGTCAGCCTCATTCTAATGACGTGTTGCTTCTAGCGCACGTATGCAATAAAAATGCAGCGAGTGGCCGGGGTTTTTTGTTTTCACTCTAAAGGTGCTGTCAATCCTGGGGGCGAAATGGGGACTACATCCATAATCTCTTCGAACGAGGTTATTCATATAATTACGATCGAACTTCATGTACAGGTAAGTTCGTTTGATCGTTTAATTCTAATTGCTCAGCTGAACAATTGAAAAACTGTGAGGAGGAAGGGATGATCCCTGTTGATGTTATTAGGGTGTTTCTGCAACGTTTCCCATCTTTCAACTACGGCTCTAACACATTACGTTGTCGCCAGAGAAAGCAAGATTTAGCTCCGTGAGAGCTCCACAGGGGTTGTTCCCAAGGAGTCCTACGGTGAATCTGTGTCATGATGCGAAAGAGGGCCCTGGCCTAGCGATACTTTCACCCAACGACCGGAGACACGGACCCTACAGTGATCTTTATGGTGTCCCGTGGAAAACGGGATCTGTTTATCCTTGTTCGAGCTGTGACGTCCCAATTTCCCCGGTGTGCGCGGAATCCCGCCGAGAAGAGACAGCCGCGCAGCCGCCATGTCGACCTGCATTCGTTTTCGCCTGTAGGCCGAGCGCATTTTAAGGCCTTCCCGTTTCCCATTACGCTTGTTTTGCATCGGAAAACAAATGCGAAACCGATGGGGTTCGGGCAGACGGAACGGCGAATGAAATTGACAAGATCGATGCAACGCGCACTCCCGCATCACCCGTAAACACGAATTTATTCATGGAAAGTAACCGCGCAGCCACGTTCTGTCGACTCGTCTGCTAAATACATAATTCACTGCGCGGTACATTCTTTGAACGGCTCGAAACGATTTTTGATGTTTGCCTTTGGTTTTGGGAAACATTACGCAAATGACTCCGGTCGATGTGTCGTTCTGAAAATTCTCTTCGTAGAGTACCTCAAGTTTCAATGATACAACTACATAAAAAATGAGTAGGAGAAAAAATTCGAAAATTTAGAATAATCAGAGGAAATCAACCTGTAATTTTGAACTTTTTATAATTATCGAATACAGAAGAAAATTTGTATTTGATTCCTATATCTTGCAATTGGTGGTCAATTTAAATTTTGTATAGAGAACCGCAGATATAACCAACAAGAAAGCCTTATTTTAACCTTCTATTGCATTCCGTTCCCAATTGGGGACTTAAATTTCAAATGTTCTATAGTAAATTAAGTAGACAATACTGAAGACTCTGAGCATGTTGGTTCCAAGTGGGAACATTGCGCTTATGAATAAAACCGCATATGTATAAAGTTCCCATACAGGAACAGTCATAAAATGCAATAAATAACATTTTCTAATAAAATTTTATTATTTATTTCATGTCCACGCTCATTTTTAAGTAGACTAACAGTCATGTATATTTTTTTCAATTCGTCATAAAAATTCATGCAATAGAGGATTAAGATACAAGTGAAATGATTGCAACCCACTCTCCAGCAAACTATATACTACTTTCCTTAGAACATGACACTCGTATATACAATTGTTATACAAAAATCAGCAGCTTAATTACAATAGTTTCATTTTTTTCCTGTTTGGTAAAGGCTGAGTGCGTCCATTCTTTTTTTTACACAGCACTTCCCTTGCAATTTACATTTAAAAAAAGACTTTCTCTCCGAACACAAAACATCCGGTCTCCAAGAGACTGTGACCGAGAACTCGACGGTACACGATTTTATGGTCGTTCGATTCATCGTCACGCCGACCGGACGTACAGTTACCATGTGTGCCAGGTTCAATCAATGGAGCAACCGGCTGCAATAAAGGTCCTGTAACAAAAGGAGAGGATGTCACGAAGAAGATTCGAACTGAAAGCATGCGAAACACGACCGACACTTTGCAATGCGAACCGTTATATTTGTTGGCTGAGTGATTCGCGTTCATTAACATGTTCAGCGCCCATAAAAATCTTGCTTTGAGGTACACATACTACTTCGTATACGTCCCGAATTCGTTTACGTAAATGTTAATTATTTATTTCCCGTCATATTTTATATTACAGGAACGTGAACGTGAATTGAACGCCATTTTCCTTTTACCCCTCGCTTCTTCTTGTAATTGCATATTAATTTCGACTCGAAATTCCTGCATAATTTTAATATTAAGTGCATTGTGAATCCTATGTAAGGTGATAGAGATGATGAAACAGAATATCAGTGTTAAGATTATTGATATATAAATGTCAGAAGATTTTAAAAATTCGTATTGCTTGTAATTTACTAAAATGATTTGGAGGGAGGAAATAAATGTCTATGCAACTCTGCTTCGATGTACTTTAATTTGCATAAAAATCCATCGTCTACTGATTACTCTTTTGACTATATCCGAGCTTGGCACAGATTCTAACGCGATTTAATTGATTTGATGTATCAGTATTGGAATTAATCTCTCTGTATGGATACGGAATTAGGTTATTTACATGCAATTGATGTATTTATTCGAACCACGATCTACTTGATTATGCTTGTACAATTCCATTGAAGAATTTTGGTGTAGGATGGTATATTATCTTAATCAAATCGTTAATGTAATTTTAATCTATCAAACGTGAAAATCAATTAACACAAAACATTGGTAGAATGTATAGGGTGTACGAAATTTACAAAAGTAATTGCTATAACAAATTTCGTCTTTTAAAAAATCTGAAAAATTCATATAGTACCAACGAACATTCTAAATTGAGATTATCATAATGATTTTGACAAATAATTTTCGAAAATATTTCATATTGCAAATAGAATGCCTCCTTTTACAGTTTAAGAGTTAAACAAGTTGCCCCGAGTTTGTGTAACTTTTATTGACATTCGTGTAGCCGTCGACGCATTAATATTGACGAACAAAATATGTGTTTCCGTTGTAGAAAAATGTACGAACACTTCCAATGTTAGAACATTTTCTAAAAAAAAAGATCGATGGTTCACATTTTGAATAAAACCTATTAGAAAGTTCTACAACTCTTTCGATCTCCAATTTAAATCGTTCCGCCCATTACGTCACACGTGCATCGTCTCGCGTCACTTCCATCTGACTCGTCATCGTTGTTGTCCACGTCTATCTGCGGAACACTTAGTAAAATTTAGTCAGAGTTTGTCATAGGCATTCCCAGAGCGGCTTCGCGCCTATTCTGGAGCATTCGATTCAATATTATCGCTAGAAGTTTCACTGGTATTTCGTTTGTCTGTGACGAATTCTTGTATACAGTAAATACGCATCGCGACGACGGGAAACTCATCATTGCGTCGTAGTCGACCCAGGAAGAATTGCGCTTACACAAAGTGCCGTTACATCGTCCCGCTTAATCGTCGTTTTCGCCTTCCAGCTTCACGCCGAAATATACACACAGAGTCGAAGAATTGGGAGTAACAACACCACCCCGCCATTCCAGTTGGCAACCCCGTTTAATTTCCTGAGTTAATATGCGACTGACTGACTCGCATAAGCATCCCTCCCCGATCGTGATTGCATTTGCATTTCATCCTAATATCTCCCCGGGATGTTTCTGCTTTCGACAGGAAAATTCAATCACCTGTTTTCAAAATTGCTCGTTAGTTTAATCCACGTTGCTGCTGGATAAACGGAAAGACCAGGCGATGTATAATTACGGCTTTCGCATTATACCCGGGCCTCTCCCCGCTGATTCTCCATCGGTGTTAGTCGGTTAATCGATAAAAGAAAGATCGTCTCTTTTTACCGGGAAAAATTCATGCACATCCGAACGCGGACTAGTCGTTTCGACCGGGGCACACACGCCGACTATTGTTCGCCAATATTTGATCATTTACGTTTACGGCTAACGCGTCTGTTGCCTCGGCGATTAAAGAGCGGCAAATATTTTGCTCGAGTGCATGATCTGCAGGCTGCCAAGTTTCGCAGTTATTCCACTTTTGATCATCTAAATACATTCAACAATTTTCTTTTTGCAGACGAGTTTGACCTATACAATTTAAAAAATATTTTTGTTTTAATTCCTACAGTAAAAAATTTGTATTTAGTACATAATTTTTAATAATTGGTTTACAACATACATAATAGCCACACCAATTTGATGCAATTAACGTTTAACGGAGCATCCGGGTATCGATCATTTCAATTTTCGGTTCGCCACAAACACAGTTTGTTCTGAAATAATTGCCACGCGTGACCACTGTAGTTTGTTAATTTCGTAAAAATTTCCTTGATTTCCCACAGCGGTTCCTACCAATATCTCGTGAAAGATCAACGCGAATATTTCATATTTCTGCAAATTCTACGGAAGACCAAGCTAATCAGGAAATTTTGCCAGAATATTGTTTGCATCGGCACATTATTCGTGGATTAGCAATTCTATGTGTAGCGTGTATAGAAAAGCTGCGGGGGAGATTGCTTGTACCAAGGGAAATCATAGTGTAGAATAATAATGTAATGAACGTCCATTCAACTTTGTACATAAAGGAAAATGAAATTGTTCTGTAGATTTAATATTTTTGAATTGGTTTTGAGTGCAGAATTTGCACATCTTTGCTCTTGTGTTCTTTTCTATATTCATTTTCAAGTGGGACAGATATTGTTACCTACAGCAAACGTGAATATTTGAATAGTTTTAAAAAAATATTCGGTGTAGCTAAAGTTTTATTAAAAAATTGTGTAGACGTAATAATATATCAATTTGTGCAAATTCTAATAATTTGATCTGCCACTATATAAAATATTATTAATGATCTCTGTGCCGTGTAAACGTATAAAGCTCCACAATTGATTTTTATTACCTCGATCTACTCCTGAAAAATTGCAATTTCGGAGGGAAGAGAATTTCGGGGCTCAACTAAGACTCCGCGTGATAAATGGACGTGACAAAAAAAGGAAATACAGTAGGACCTCGATAAATCGGCTTAAATCGGGAGACAGACAGGCCGGATAAATCGAAGCCCATCGGATAAACGAGGTTCGAGAGGAAATAACTCAAATAACCAGAAGTGTATTTTGCGTGCGATAACAATTCTGTATTCTCAGAGAATTGCTTTCAGACTATAATCATAATTAAATCGAGTTCCACCTTTAAAGGTTTACTTACGATTACTAGAAGAAACAATGGCGACGAGCGACAGAAAGCGGTGAACTGGTGAAGGAGGGATTTTATGGAAAACACACAGAAGAGAATCGTAAGGCATGATCGTTTGTTGTTAGTAAACAAGAGACTCTGGATAATAGAGACCCCGATTTATCGAGACCACGGGTAATCTCGACCCGGTTAATCGAGGCTTTAATGTAAATTCTGACGGAACGTGGACTAAAGTTGAACCCCGCAGTAGACTATAGTCGAATGTCGCAGCATAAAGGTTAAACTAGGGTCGGTATCTGGTCACATTAAGGGATACAGCGAATTCAATTGATCTAGGCGCTGCTAGTCCCTCGTGTTACATGCTACTGTAATGTTATACCTAATTTCAGCATCTTATGTATCTTCTATTTCAATGTACAACACAAATTTTACACGAAGAAATTATTTGTTTTGAAGAGCAAATACCGTGATGAGTGAAAAGCATTTCTAGTACTCTACATTTTCATTCAAAATTTAGACATTAAAATTCTTTTCAAAGGTACCTAAATCATTTACGAGTCCATAGGTTTGAGTCATTTGTCAGGTCATTCCATAGATTTTATTCTGAGATATTAAAATCTGCTTTTTATTCTTCGATAAATTCTTTATATTCATTTCTTGTTCTCTAAAAAAAGATATTTGAACTTGAAGTGTTTGAAGATTATTCATTTCTAATTTTGAGCATTTAAATTCGTCGAATATTTTGTATGTTTAAGAACATTTTAATGATTGAAGTAAATGAGATAATTAATGTAGACAATGGAAAATGAATTTAAATGTGTCTACGTTTACAAGAATCACATTCGTGAGTTATTATTGAAGGTATGTTTAAATATGGCAGGGTTGAATCAACAGAGAGACACATTTCGAAATGCCTTTGATAATATTTCGTGGCATTACGATCGCCCCGAAACCACGAGAATATAATTAAGAATATACGTACAATCTATCCCCTGCTGCCGCACGAATAAGATCACGCTTTGTTGCTGCGTTCGTAGTCCTGGTTGGCTTACAGCCAATCTTAACTGGGGTAAAAGCTGGGTTTTACGTCAGCCATGGCCTTAGAATTCTTCTTTTTACGATATCTGCACGTTTCTCCGTTCGCCCCCGCAACGAGGGTGTTTTACTTTCCGTACTCTATAACGATTTGCGAAGATGAAGTATCGAGGGAAACGGAGAGGAAAGACGAAATATATTTTTACGTTTCTCATTACTTCCCGCCTGTCTATTATTTGTCTTGGGACGAGTGCATTCCGAAATATTAGTCATTGTTTGTGTTTAAAGAAACGGTTCACTTGATGTTTTACAATATTGTGTATTCTAGAAATCGAAAATAATTAACATTCTGAGCAGAAAGTGAATTGCAATTTGTTTAAATGAGAAATTATCTGAATGACTTGATATTCGAATGAAATTGTGGAGAATTTATTAGGTGCACCCTTCTTCGCTAACTGTTTGTACTCTTCAAAATAATTTCCATCACTGTCTATACATTTATTCATTTTCACAAGTGATGATTGAATGATTTAAAATAAAGTTACTTAAACGCTTTCTAATATTAAACGATATTAGAAATATTCAACAGAGCTTGTGAAAATTTATTTCCCGGTGCTGATGGAGATCCCACAATTTGCAAAGTCAACTCGAAGAGCATAAATCTTCTGCAACGCGAAATAAGATAAAATATTCACAATCAATTACTTAAATATTGGTGCGGATTCCGTGCGTCGGTTTACATGCTGTCTCGTTAATATTTTCAGTTGAACGGTCATGAATAAACATACGAAAGCATGATCGATCGCTCGTGAATCAAAGATGATGACGGAAGGTATCGTGGTTTTGATTCAGAACCAATTCACCTACCGAGAATTTATTGTTTGCGAGATCAATTTAGGATAGAATACGTTCTGAGGAAAACCAAATTGTAATTGAACATTCTGAAGCTTTATTCATCTGTATAATACTGGCGATAACTATACACCAAAGTTAAGATTTTATCATATGTGTAACTGACGAGTATTCATTACTATTGATCTAAAGAGGATTTTATGAGATGATATTCGTAGCATCAAACATACTCGATCATTACACGCACAGCACGTGTTATTCGAAACTAAACATCACGTTCTCTTCTCACACATTGTCTCTGTGGTGTGCAAGGAGTAATTAGAACATTATAATTGTAATGGTAATATAATACCGATGCTAATCTACTGATAATATCGATCAATAGATTATACAGTGGTACCTAATATACTGTGCACGGACTTCTCCGATGATTGCTATAGAAATGTAAATTGCCAATTATATCAAGATATTCAGCTTTAATAATTTACGTATGCCCGTTACAACGAAAACAATTTAGGATAATATCAATTTATATGAACATTTTAAGTGAATTAAAGTTTGTCTCACTCAATAATGCAATATTAATTTACACAGTCTAAAGTAACTAAACGTAGCCAAAATAATTATAGTTTTTAAAATTTATTCATACATTTTTTTACATATAAATGAGATCAATTGAGTTATGGGATATTCGCAATTACAGTTTTTCGAAAATTCCTGCAATGGAAAAATTAAAGACAAAATTTATTCCAAACCTTAGTTCTTTAAATCATTATTGCTCTCAAAATTTATATCAATGGACATATTAGACCCGATCGATACCTACAATAATATTAAGAAAGATTTGCATATCAAATTCAACAATTCTAGTTTCATTCTGCAAGCTCCGCAATCATAAAACACGGGCTATATTTGACTCTGAAATTTTGCTATACTTCCAATACTTCTCCATCCTCCCAATCGTTATTCCAACCATATATAGCCTTCGGATCGCGTACAGGAGCGGCGCGCACCTGAAAAAGAGGAAAATACGCGACTACGTATCGCAGCAATTTTTAAATCGGAATTCACGAGTATTTCGCAGTCCGTCCGACAACTCTGATCGAAATACAGTGTGGCAAACGCATTGTTGTGGAGTGTAGGACGACCTGAATGCCAGATAAATTGAACTCTAGACCTGCCGAATTCCTGAAATGGTTCGAGTCTTTTGAACTCGTTATCGTATCGCGGCCGAATCTCAGTATCTACCATCTGTTCGTAATTACACCGAACCTTTGGCCCCGCGAGCTGCAGTGCAGAATTTCTTTTAGCCGGTGCATTCGACGCGCAGATGCAATATTTCCCTCTGTATCGCTGCATCCCCCGAGGCGTGAAAAACATCTACATACGGATTTAATATGATTTGTTTCCTGGGCTCTTCGACGCCGGACTACACTGAATACGGGAATTCGTTCGATCAAGAATATATCTCATTTCGAGTTATGAATTTATTTTTTTCCGTGATAGTTCTCTTCCTATCTCCTTTTTTATACGACCCCGTTTAATATTATTTCGCTCGGTCAAATCAAAACCAACGTTCCATTTATGTTACCCATTTTTCACGTCGTAGTTCCCCTCGCTTAGGCAACTATTTATGCAAACAATAAATATCAATGCATATTTGCAGTGTACAGTTATTCCAATTCTTGTATTGCGTCAGGAACGAGTAATACAATCTTTATTTGTTGCTCGCGGTAAAATTCATAGAATATCTCGGATATTCGATGGTATTCATAATGGAATCGAACATATCTCGCTCGGAATGGCCACTTATCTTCACGATCGTTTTTAGCTTAAAGCGGCCTCCCTCGCCGATTTCCTGTGCTGCTCGTATCTCAAAACGAGGGAAAGATCTCTATTGACCGTATAAGATGCAGGCTAGAACGGAAATAGAATTTCTATCGCTGAAATAGGTATAGAACCGGTCCCGCATCGCGTACTTAGATTCGCTTCTACAAATCCCTTTGAGGGAATATTTTGACTTCTCAAAAGATAGGAATATTAAAAAAATGTTCCCGTCATCGGCTCTTTGTACATCACACTGATATTTTATTCCAGAAGTATTATTGGAAGTATCGATTCTTAAGTCGCATTTCTCTAAAATACAGTTAGGAGCATAACTGATCACACACACTTTAAATCAGAATGACTTTTTTATGGATGGATTAAACGATTTCAATTTCTTTGTAAGTTAAGAATTTGAAGAATGCATATAACCACTGATGAAAAGTTCACTTGTGATCCCCAAGGGTAATATTTGCAGAAACAATCACTGAAACGGTAGATTCTTAACTTTTACTAATTAACGTACTCATTTGGAGTCGCCTAAAGTAGTGTGTTTATCAAGTAAATATCGACTTCCTTTGAGTCATAAAGCGAGTCGAAACTTTCGCTGGCAACTTCGTCAAGTGTGTACAACATGCTTTTGCACTCTCCGAAATTTTCCACGGGTCCAATCATATCTCGAACCATATTTTTATACAGATCTTTTCATTTTTTCTTTGAGTAAACAGTATGTTTGTCTTTTCTATTAATTCAAATTTGGATTCATCTCAAATTCCCTACAAGACTCCTCCACTTTCTATCCATTTAGTTCATCTTATAAGTACTTAATGAATAGACTGCGGATTTTGTGCATTTATAACAAAAATGAGTAGATGTAATATAAAACAGTGAAGACATTAAAAGAATTTAAAAATACTGTTATATTATATTCCGCCTATTAAACGTATTAACGAAGAAAATAAATTTCTACCTCACTTTAGTTTGTTGCAATACAGGTATAAAATTTTTATTTTGTATAAAGATCCGCTGTCTATTCGCTTATATACAAAATAAAATAAAAATTGTCTAAATAATGTCTACTAAATTTCTATCGAATAATTGAGGCAAGTCTATTTTTTAATGAAATTACACCTGTCGAGGTTTTACGTATGTTTATTGCATATTACTGATTATCCGAAATAAAAATAACACGTTTTTCAAAATCTGGACTTACCGTGTCTTGCAGGAAGGTCTTTAATTTATGTAGAGGGGTAGGGCATTTCTCCCGCATCAAGGGACCGCGTTCCGGAAAATATTTGCGACATGTCACGATAAATGTTGCACTCTTTCAGTAAAATTTTACTTGTCGAAGTTTTACATATTTTTATCGCACATTGCTGATTGTCCGAAATAAAAATTACACATTTCTCAAAATCTGGACCAACCAAGTTTTCGCGCCGTGGTCTTCAGTTTCTCTCGAGGATAGGATTTCTTCTGCATCAAGGGACCGTGTTCTTCAGGGATCGGTTCCGGAAAGGATTCGCGATTTATCGCTATAAATCTTGCATATCAGTAAAATTGCCTGACAGATCTGTCGGTGGGTTTAGAAAGTCCACGGGGAAGGTCGTGAACCTTTTACACCTCGGTCTTAATGTGACCAAAGAACAAGACCCATTACCGCCAACCGTGACGTCGTTGAACGTCTGGAAGCCGTAATGGAACGAAACCGGGTGTTAACGATGAGTGAAAGAACAAAGAAGGAGCGAGCGAAAGTTGAAGGGGATGAAGAACAACAGCTAGAACCGCTGATGACGGAGGAAAGGAACGGAAGAAAGGGAAAAGGAACCTGGTAAATGTATAGTTATCGGAGACGAACATTAAGGGAAGCAATGCGCTCGCGGATCGATCCTTGATTGTTACTGTGATCCTTAATTAGGGGGCTACCATGATCCTGGAAATCCCTAATTACTTATAGACCATGGAAGCATGTTCCAATTAAGATGGGTCCGCCCGAGGAAGCGCCTTTGACATGGAGACATTCCGAATTAATTTATTCCGCGGATCTTTCGAACCTCATCGCAGGAGGATCGATACAAAAAGATTTGATTCACCGGTAGAAAAAAAGAGCAGGATAGAATAATTGGAGAAGTCTCTAGGGAGATTTCCGTTCGTGCGCGCCGGCTCTCGAAATGATCAATGTATTTTTGCTGCTCGTGAATTTTCGAACTTCTTATTGCAAGTTAAATTGAATCGCGATTCGCGGCAGCAGCATCGGCCTCGTCGAAGCGAAAAAAAGTTTCGGATGGAAAAAATAAAATCCGAGTCGAGATGGTGCAATTGTGACTACGGCAAACCTCCACTTCTAATTAAAACTTTGATGTCTGCCGAGTACGGGCTCGTCATATTGGCAAGACAAAGAAAACAAAAATTCTAGAATTGTAGAACAGAGGCAGGAGAGAACACGGGAGAGCTCGGATTATGATCTCACGATTTTAGTGTACCTCCGCGCAAATTTTTCTTCTGCCATATCTGACAAGAAGAAATCAAAAATTGGATGATCTTGTTTACACAAAGTTGCCAATCATAAGATATATTTGAAAATACCTGAAATAAATTTAATTATCGCAGGGTTATTTATTATAATAACTTTCCGATGGTACACATTATTTTCCAGATAATGAAGAGAATAATGAGCATTTAATGTCAAGGTATTATATTCTCGTTCGTAATGATTGGATTTAATGAAATCTGAGAGATAATTTTAATTCGTATTAATACGTTAGTAATACAACGCATACTTCCGGATCTTATAAATAATTGTTTCACGTGTGGGCGAATTTCAATATTCAGTCGGATAAGCGCACAGTGTGATATTTATTTCGGTGATTTAGTTTTTAATCAAAACTTACTATAATAGCACTCCCCGTATAATGTAGCTCTTGGAAAACTTTAATAAAGGTAATACCACAGCTTGCTCGAGCCTGCATGATTGTTTCGAAAATGTATTATACACGTGCTATGATTAATTTAGCGAAAAATGACTAAAGATGAGAACCAAAGTGAATAATAACTAACAAGCCAGATGTACCAGTGATATTCCGCCTGCCGTTTGCAGAGTGTATAGCGCAGATTCGTTTAAGTCGTGCCATTTCATACAGTATTCTCATCTCCATGAGCAAATGATATTTTCCTTGGATTTCAAGGAAATGAACGAGGCATTGCGCGAATGTCTCCAACCGCGGTTTACCCGAACGTGCGGAAACTTTTAAATATCATGGGAAAATCATAATTCTAATTCTAATTCGTATATTCATACAAAATTAAAACCTTTGTTATATGCGTAGTAGGTTGAAAACGACAGTATTTACAAATTCTCGGATTATTAAAGTTATATATCCAAATTGAAATTGAAAGACGTTAATAATGAACCTGTAGACTACTATTACTAGACTGCGGATCTTTATGCATTTATAAAGAAATTGGTTGAATGAAATATAAAACAACAAAAGATTAGAAAAATTTGAGAATATCATAATGTTGTTTTTAATCTAACGAAGTCATTAAGGGATGAAATCAATTTTTATTTCATTCCTGCTTCCCACAATAAATGCAGAACATTTTTATTTTGCATGAAGATCCGCAGTCTAACTATTACTAATACCAAACTTTATAACACTAAATGTAACTCTCTGAAATCGGATATTTCGTATGCAACAACCTAATGCATGCATGGTCTGAGAAATTTCTGCGAGTGCGAAGGTTAAAAATCTGTCCGGTGTTCGGAGAACTGGCCTCAGAGTATGCGAGAGAAAATATGTCAATTGACACTGGGGTCAAATCATCGTTTGCAGCAATTGGTTTCCCGTAAATAGTGTTCCAAGCTGTTCCGTGGCCATTACGAGACCCAAGTCTTACAATTGCCGGCCCCGGTAAACGACTTATGAATCTCCTCGGCCTATTCGCGTCGTGAGGATGAGGAAATAAAATGGAAGAGCGGAGAAGTCAATACAGTGTGTCGCGTTTAATCTCGGATCTGGCTTATTCAGAATTTATTTGTGAAGCGGAAACGGCGCGTTTTGACGGTTTTTCCCGTGCGCGCTTGTTTTTACGCGTTTGTTAGCACAACGGTTGCGACGACGCGACGGTGTCCGCCGTAAGTAATTTCGGGACACGTCCCTCGGAACTTTATCGTCCGCGAATAAAAGCCCCCCGATCCTGTAACACGCGCCGTGAAACTTCCTGGCCGACAAGCCAGCCCCCGACGTCGTAGTAATAAAGAAAAGGCACCGTTCAAAGAGCCATTCCTTTCCGCGGAATTTCGTTAACCCAAACATCTCGACGCCACTCCCGGCGCGGCGGAACCGCGACAGCTAAAAGGCTATGCCAATTTTTTTTCCATACCGCCGTTTATTAAAAATCATCCTGCAAATTAATGGCCGCGTTTCCATTCAATCGGCGACAAGAAATTACGTTTGAATCGCTTCGTCGACATCCGGTCGGTGTAAATTCAGTTTGAACATTTTAATTACGCTCTGCAGTTGTCGTAATTACGGATTTCAATTTGTTTCGTTCAAAACGCTTCGAAGATTCCGGGAAATGCTTCTCGGATTTGATGTTTTCTTGTATCAAACGGGAAACGCTATTTTCTGTAAAATAATTCTTTTCTTTTTATATTGTTTGATAAACATTTTTATTTCACGTCGGAGATCGATGCAAAAATGAGTACATGAAATGCAGAACGGTGACAACATTTAAGGAATTTGAAAATACTGCTATACTACTTTTAACGTAACTGATATTATTAAAAGAAGAAATAAATGTCTATGCAGCTCTTCCACCTCGATATTAATTTTGCAGAACAATCCGCTGTCTAGTCATTATTAATAGATCTGATCGTTTATAAAAATCAGACAGGCAAGACTTCTGAATGAAACTGCGTGAAACACGCCAAATTCACGCGAAAAATTCGATTTTCATTGCAGTTCAATGAATTGAATGTAGGATACGTTCAAACATCGATGTATTACAGTTATTTGATTTTTTCTGGCAGCCATAAAGTTTGAAAAACTGGTAAAGTGGCCACAGCAAAATAGCTTACTCAAGTTACCGTAAAAATACTAAAAAGATACGAAAAGTTTCTATGTACGGGGTAGTTTTTAAATGGGGGTTTCATTTTTAAAAACTGGATGCTCGGAAAAATATCGTCGGTATGCGTGAGAAGTGTACGAATTCCGGCAAATTAATTTGTGTACCCTCCGAACGCACGGAACTTTTTCAATAAATAGAATTTCAGCCATCACGGTGTTCAATGAGCCACTTATACGTAAACTCCGCGACGTCGTTATGAAATGTCGCGAGAAATTTCCGATATCGTGTTATTACTGCTTCTCAAACGCTTCGAGCCTTGTTCTAAAACTCGATAGTAAACTGCAAACGTGACTGCACAGAGGTTCCTGTTAGCATACGACCGTACGTATGCTCGGTTATTTACTTTCGCATGGGAATACACGAAACTGTTAAACGCGATCATCCGAACACGTCCGGAACTCGTGACCGATATGCGTGACACGCACTGTACGTATAGGTATAAATTGTTGTCTAAGCGGAGCGTTCCCACGGTACGAAAATTAATAACTTTTAGAAGTCTAGCTTTAGAAGCTAGGAGCTTCTCGTTGTTTATTAATGAATTTATTAATTCTCCTCGTTAAAACAGCATTGTTTTTAAGGCATTAGATGTATTTAAGAAAGGTTGAAATTGATCAAGAAATTAGATCTATAAAATTTTGGTACATCTTCAATGCTTAATGTCTACGTATTCCACGTTTGATCGAAGTCGTAAATTTCGAATTTTATTAAACTTAGTTTTATAAAATATATAAAAAAAACTTTTTAGAAACCACGCTTATATTAAAATCCACTGAAAAGGAGAAAATAATATTTTTCCTGGTTCTCCATAAAATACCGAATCCAGTTAAATGATTAATGCTATTAATCAAGTAGGAAGCAAGTGTGTATACAAAATTTCAGCAAGATTGGACTATGGGAAGTAGTTTAAAATTCGATTACAAGATTTGACGCATACAGCAACACGGCAAGTTAATATAAGCGTGATAATAAAAGAAAACTTATGATCAGACTGCGGATCTTTATGCATTTAAAACAAAGGACATTAAAATGTGGTGTACAATAAAATAAAATCTGGAGCTCAGTTATGAGATTCTGCTCGCATTGGTTAATGAAATTAACTATGGGAAATTAATATCCGAATAAAAGAAAGCAAGGATTTCCATTTTAAAAACAGGATTCCGCGGGAGGTGAAGTTGCGTCACGTATAAATAATCTTCCGACGTCAATTATCCACCGTAATAATCTCGGTAGGTACAGTGTTAAGACACTCGAGACAGTGTTAAGACACTCGATGAACTATCGATATTCTGATCTGGTCGAACGCACGGAGGGGGGATTTCTTCGCAATCGTAAGCCGATTGCCGGTGAATCGTCAAGGACCCACATCGTCTGCCAATCAGCTTACGCGGGAGCAATATGTACCTCCTGGAATGGAGTTCCTATTCACGAGCAGCCCTCCTCCTCGTCTTCTGCATCTTACGCAAAGACGGCTTAAGGAATCGACAGGCGATATTTGTAGCGCCTAGCACGTGCTTGTAGGTGTTGAGCAAGTAAGTTCCGCCAGGTCAACTTGATAAGCCAATAAATCGGAAACTCGACGGGGAGGGGCGGATGAAAGTTTAACCGAAAGAAGCTCGTGAACAAGGGAAAGGCAGTCGGACAGGGCGAGTGCAACAAAAACCATCGGAAAAAGTTTCAACGAAACGCTGGAACTCATTGTCCGTTCGCAAGGGAGGCGTGCTTCGTCGGCAAATGGAACGTGGCTCCTGCTACCTTGCCCTTGTTGTACCCTCCACATTAGATCCGCACAACGTTGTTCTTATCTTCCAAAAAATTGCCATACCGTTGTTGGTTTACTACCTTGGTATATCTTTCAGAACGATAAGATTGCTTCAGGAACATATTCGAACCATCGAGAAATAACAGATTGAATAGTATTGATTTAATCACAAAGTGGCAATATAGTGAAAAGCAAAATTTTTAGCGACTATATTATGTGTTCTACAAATATGCATATAAATGGACTATTAAATTCTTTCAATCGAGAAGGTTCACCTGGATTTAAATGCATTTTCAAGTCTTAATGCGAACCTCTTACTACCTTGCTCCGAAGTATCGTTATCTCCACATATGTAGACCCCTACAACGTTGCTCTTATCTACAGAAAAGATAGTCATATCGGCGTTGGTTCACCGCAAATTCTATAGTGCCATTCATTCACCATTCATGAAAATTATCACCGAATTTAAATGTAGATTGCATATAAATAAATTGTACCTGTATATTGCAACCAATTTGAACAAAAACTATTAGAATAAAATGCACAAAAAGTGTTAACTGCTCCACAACAAGATAAAATAGGAATTTAAAGAAAAATGGCTGAAAGCGAAACTTTTGGACTGTATTATATGTTCTACAAATATGTATATAAAAGAAAGATTGTTAACAATATTTGATTACATTTGCAACCAAGATATCAATCATTTTTTGAGACCGCATGTTATCGTGTGATCCCCATCTGTAGACCGTAGATATGCACAACGTAGCTTTTACCATATCTGCACAAACGATAGCCGTATCATTGTTGGGTTGCTGATATTGACGGAAATGCAAGAGTTCGTTCACCTTTCAGAACGACAAGATTGTTTCAGGAACATGTTCAAACCATCACCTAACATTTTACAAATACAGTTAGGAGCATAACTGATCACACACACTTTAAATCAGAATAACTTTTTGATGAATGGACCAAACGACTTCAATTTCTCTGTAAGGCTAAAAGAATTAGTTGAGTAAATGACGTCTAAAAAATATGTTGGAAAAATGTATTTGGTCGGAATTGTGAAAAACAATAGTAAAAATAGATTTTTACGACTTTTTTAGCTAGGTCAATAATGAAAATTTAAAAGATGTGTTTAGTCAACTCGTATAAATTATATATGCTCTGAAAATTTCATTGAAATTGGTTAATTGGTTTACGAGTTATAAATTATCAAAATCTTGAAAAATTGCAATTTTTACCACTTTTGAGCCTTCGTCTTCTAAGCCTTACAGAGAAATTGAAGTCGTTTGGTCCATTAAAAAAAAGTATATTAAAGAAGGTGTATACGTAAAAGAAGGATTATAAATATGATTGTGATCGCACATTACCCCGAATGGACTTCTCCAAATGAATTTCCAGGTCGCAATTTAGCCAAGGAATTTTCGTTCCACAAGGCGGTTTCGTTGATTTTTGAAATGTAATCGGATGAACCGCGAAAGTGGAGAGCGCCTCTTTTTGAAGACGGCGGAGAAAATCAGGGCGGAACGCTCGCGAAAACTCAATTAAGAAAGATGGTCAATTTCTGTCTCTCTCTCTCTCCAAAGATTGCCGTCGCAGCTTCCAGTTTTTACGACGTGCAAAGTCGTGACTTTCGGTGTGGTGACAGCGGAAGCCGCACTTTTGTGACACGTGAAACGCGATTTTAAACTTACCGACGCGGCGCGGCGCAGCGTTGCGTTTGCGAGCGTTTCTCATTGGTAAGGGTTTACGATTACATTGTTCTGCGAGTCAGCCGCACGTACGAAACCCGATTTTACCTCGCGTAGCGTATTAACTGCGCGCCGATATTCTCGAATGCTGTCGTCTATTGTTCAATGAATATTTAGCAGATATCTGAAAGTCTGTCGGATGACTCGGAGCTCGAAGACCGCGAGTACGACAAACAGTAAACAGTTACATGAAGAGATGAAATGTAATTAGGAGACTGCGGATCTTTAGTCGAAGTCAATTGTAAGAAACGGAAGTTAAATAAAAATGCATTTCCCCTTTGAATAATTTTAATAAGTCGAGAATAATATAACAACATTATTCAATTTTTCTAATGTCTTTTCACAATTTTGTATTCAACCAATTCATTGTTGCCAGAAATGCATAAAATCCGCAGTCGAGTAATTAGACTGTGGATCTGTGTAAAATAAAAGTTTCCTAAGGAAATTGTAAAAAAGCAGATAATAAATAAGAATGTAGTTCTTTGTTTAATAATTTTAATAAGTCAAAATTCGTATTCTTTTTCTCACGAATTTATCGATTACTTACAAACAACTAAAACGCATTCTATTCTCCAATCTCCACGTTATAATCAATACTACTGTGACAGCCACAAAGTAATTTGTACACCTAATATTCTGAAATTCTACTAATGTTTTAAATCATAATGAATAACAATGCTAATCTATATTCAAAATATGTACAGAATAATTTGTAACGTAATTATTAACATTGCTATGTGTATATTGTTTAGCAAAGCATTCCACTAAGTTTGATAAAAAGACTGGAATTATTTCCTCAAATATAATAGTACGCACACAAGTTCTTGCGTGAATACAATACAAAACAGCTAAGAGGATATTGTACTGTATATCCTGCATTCAAATGACTACGTCTTTTGTGTTGTGTTTATCGAGCGAAGTTGAGGTTTGCAAGTGGAGTTACGGAGAATTAGCAGAAGACGAAGACTTTCGTAGGACTTCGACTGTCAGTCGCCCAATTATGTTGAGTTGATATTGACGATATACTCTGCTATAGCATTAGCAGCCATTCATGAATGCTTATTGAGACCTTCAGCCTTGGCTTTCATAAGGTATTAATTTCGTGGAGAAACCTGCATTTCCGATTTCTTCGAATGGCCGCGCGAGAATCTATTCATCTTCCCTAACTTTGAAGATTTTTTAACCAAAAAGAAAAAGAACAAAAAGATTGCAATAACACAAAAGAAAATGTTTATTAGCAATATTTAAAATTTTTTATCGTTACGACCGAGTCATTTTTTGGATATCGCGTATATTTATAAATGAAAAAAGCTTGAAAACAATACAGTGACATCTCTCTTTTTGGAAAATTTTAAACAACAAATTCTTTAATTTTTCTAGAAAGACAAATACCTAAATTCCTGATCGTAAACATAGAATTATTTCCCATGTCAATCACATGATGCGATGAACTACATCGCATGGATCTCTCTTCAAAGATCAAAATAAATCGGCAGCACAATTTTCTTGATCTCGTCCTAAATTGAAGGCATCAATTACCGTCGTGACTCGCATATTATTATCCGAGTCTCTGTCTAAAACTTAGCAATCAGCTTTGAAATATCGGGAACCGTAACGTCTCCGTTGGCAGACGTATGACAATTATCGTTAACTGGGGTAAACCGCATCGCAATGTTTGACAGCGCGAAGCCGATACGGTGGATTTGCAAAATGCCTTGCGGATTGAGCGTTGGTCACGGTGCAGATGTAAATGTCTGGGTGCACACATAAACGGAGATAGGTGTGCGTATCCCAGGACATCAATGTGCGCGTTCAAATGCCTCTTATCGTCCAAGTCAGAAGGGAGCTCCGAGGGGATGTAATTACGAACTTGCAGAGACACAAGGAGATGGAAATAGTCCGCTGCGCCGATAACTGGCCAGCTTCTGCGAGCTTGCTGTACGCCTGTTCAAAGACTTCACAGAAACGATTAATAAAAAGCAGTCTCGCGCAAACTCTGCAAAATTTAACAATTTCATGAACTTTTTTCAAAGTGATGGTACGTTTTACATTATATTATTTTTTGTAATTAGTTACTCTTTCGTCATATAGAACAATTTTTATGAAGTTCTAATTACTTGTTTCTTGGTTCTACCTCATAATTTTTGAAAGTCTATGGTCCATGGCTAAGAAATTTTTATACAAATTGCACAATCGTAAACCAGTAAATCATCCCCAGTAATCTAACAATTTTTATGTAATTGTAATAATAATTTTCGTTCGAAAATATTATGTGAAAATACATTTTTAAGCTGTTCTTTGAAAAGCATATTAATAGGTTTCGTCATTTTCCTCTTTACTCAGATTCGACTGACCGGTGGTTGTTTTGACGAAAACGTTTCTGATCCAGTTCCTAGCCTCTTAGCTCCCTTTCGGCCATCTTTGTTGGAACGAGGGCATATTTGGAGACGCGGCAAGAAAAGTAGGGAAATCATATTCCGCGGTATACAATATTCAAGAGCTCCCTCCCCGGTCGCCTTTCATGGTTGAAACGCGATTTAAGCGCAAGAGCTTCGCGGAAGGAAGGGACATTTTAATTCGGGCCAGCAGCTGGGACGCTATATTTGTTTTGCTGAAAGCCGGTTCAGTTATCGTGCACCTCCGTTCTATTGAACTTTCGATCCCCGTGAACTGCCTCCGCGCGCGCGAGAGAGAAAGAGAGAGAGAGAGAAAGAGAGGGAAAGAGCAAGGATCATATTTCTCTTAAAGGTTTGATACTTAACGTGAACAGCACGAACGAGCCCGGCCGAGTCAATGAAAGATTTATGCGTTCGTTCCCGGACCATTCTGCACCCGGTGCCCGCTTTAGCAATTATACGCCGGAAAATGTCTAAACGGGACTCGCCCTCGGCTATTCGAACTTGTATTCCGAAAGCGGCAGGCCGAATAAAATAGATTGCCGTGATTCGCCAGGCTGTTAACTATTTAGTCGGCGCATACCGAATATACTTGCCAGTTCTACTTTATGTGCGAATGATTCCGGGTGAATCGTGTTTGGTGGTCTGGACTGTTCTAAATCATCTTTGCCACCGAAGGAAATGGAAGCTCGCTGTTTAAGATGAAGATTTACGGACTCGTGATTCCTAGAATCTACTAAATCCGAATACTGTTCTGAATCCGACTATTCTTTCTTAATCAATGTTTAAACATTAAGGTAAATATATGGGTTGAATAAATATAAATTTCTTTTTCTTTTTAGGAGATTGCTAAAGAACTTTTAATTAATGGAGACGTGAAAAGAATAAGACAAGGGGTTTGTCTTTTGCAGACTTGGATTTTTTAAAATGATAAGAATATTTTCCTCAGAATAAGATCACGTGCCAATGTGTTAAATGATGGTATAAATTAAAATATGCACTGGTCTCTCGTTACGTATATAATTGAATTCTATGTTTCCAATTCTTAAATTAAAATTCTTATCATTTTTGTGTTTACGTATAATTAAGTACATCATTAATTTTGAAAGACTTAGCGAGAGGGACGTACTTATCAGTTTCATAATACTTATTTATTTTATTTTGTTTTTGCTTCGCATAGCCTCGTTTTTACAATAGAATTTTTTGAAAGAGCGCAGAAAACAAATGGCCATATAAGCAGATTACATAGTTTTTCTAGGGCTGAAATCCAGTTGACGTGAATTAGCATTATCGCGCGAAAGTTCACTGCTAACCTAGTTTCATCAGCCGACTGGAACATCACAGCACCATCAGGCTCCACAGTGTTTATAACAGCTGTACGCAAAAGTGTTGAAATGTAGAATATTTAATGAAAAACGTCTCCATTTCATTTTTGCTTGAATAAATATCCGGTGTCTCCCTACGATGAATATGCTGTCGTCTTTGTGCTATGTCATAATTAAATCCACGTTGCCTATGCAAACACATGATCACGATATTCTCTGTAGAATATAAAACAGCGGAGCTCAAATTTGTTAAGTATTTCAGTTTATTTTCCCTGCTATGAAATACCAATTTCTTAGGCACTTTGATTATTCTTCCAAGATAAATTGTTCTTAGAGTGCAAAGTTTTCGTCTTCAAAACTTCACGATTGATTAAACTTGAAAAGAAGCGGGAGGATTATCGGGGAAGCGTACAGAGCAGCATAGAAATTCCACTCGGTGGTAAGAAAATTATGAATTTTATCTCGAAATTATTGAGACACAAGGGAGCATTAAAGCGTCGAGTGTAAAATTCTACTTTCGTTCTTTTCCGCAATCTCGAAAATAAAATTCTGGAAAAATTGGAATTTGATAAGCTTTCATGACTGAGCTTGTAAAAATCGAATTTTATTTTTTCTAGCTATTTATTTTAATTATTGTAATGCACCTTCTAATACATTTTCCCTTAACCATTTAATTTCGTACTTTCGTATTTATATTAGGTTGCCCAAAAGCCTCTTCTCTTATCTTATTAATTAATAATATTTTTATCGCTTATTCAATTTATATAATACATAATTTACAAGATTTAAAGAACCATTTTTAATTCGTACCGTGCACATAAAAACGAGACGAACTTTCGACACAGCTGAAAGTGCAGCGCACATTTCTAGATTCATTGCAAGCGAGGAAAAGAATTGGCTTCAACTATTATGAAATTCCATGAAAGTTAAGCAGGACTAAAAGAATAGCAATTCTCCGCACGGATCCCACGGACCCAGCCCATGCATCGGAAGGATAAAATAACATTGCGATTCAGAAGTTTCGATTTCGAAAAGCGAGTAGTTTCAAGCTGACGTGAGAATTTTCCTAGACCTTGAGCTGCGAGAGCGTGCGGTGATGTTAACGTGGTGCAGTGTAACCGTGCCGTGGAATAATCGCGCATTCACGAGTATTTACATGGATTGAAATTGTTGCGTAATCTGGACCCGTGTGCAAGATTGTTGCGTCGTTTGCATAACGGTTCGTGTCTAGCCCGGTAACGTACAGCAAGTTAGGACACAATCGTTACAGCCACTCTCGCCTCGTCTAAGAAGCAGTTGCTTCGGTCCTCCTGCTTCACCCTCTCCCGATAACATCTCTCATTTATCAGGGCGACGCTGCATCATCGTGCAACGACCGCGTCTTAACACACCCTCGACCTCCTCAACCTCCGAGCATCATTTCCGACTTAGCTGGCGGCGTGAGGACACCCCATCTCTCTCCCTCTCTCGCTCTCTCGAACTTGTGTACCCTAACGTTCCAGAATGTACTGGCGAGACAAATTTTCGTGGTGACGGTCCTCGACTATCAACACGAAAAGCGAAATATTCGCAGCTAGAGCAACGCACTTACCACCCTGCTTAGACGCCCAAGGATCATGAGCTACAAGCCTGAACCCAGCTGATGGGTCCTCGCAGTGAATGTCGAATTTACTTTAACCACTTGCTGTACACATATTTTTTCGCAGTAATTAACATTTCTTCCTCCCTATTAACCCCTTGCCGTACCATTTTCTTTACAGTTATAGCGATTAAAATGTCTTTATTCTCAAAAATGCCGTCGAAGGGAAAAGAAAATTTATATTTTCTGCATGGCTACATTTATTTGAATGCTTAAATATTAATTACAAACGAATTAAATTTGATTTCGTCTAAAAAGGAACGCGTAACATTTATATCTGTTAGACTTTATTAAAATCTTCATGACGAATTTAATTTCTTCAAAAATCAGACGAAATAGATAAAAATATTAAAAATGTAACTCAGCGCTGTTTAACAATTTCACAAATAATAGTAATATCGAATTCCAGACAGCACAATTTTTATCTGAAAGAAATATGCTCGTATAAAATTGTATAGGGGATTCTACTCTCGCCGAATATAGACTGACCTTTATACGTGAGCATGTATGTTCGACTTTCACCATGGTTTTTCCAACGGGTAGATCGAAAAGAAAATATACGTGTTGCTTTGATTGGTTGAATTAAAGGGTAGGAGGTCTGTGAAGACATTCTGTAGACCCGTGGGTAGCAAGACAAAAGATTTACAACCCCTGCGCCCTACACCTGTAATACAAATATATTTCTAGGCAATCAGGTTTTCTTGTGAAGCCGCGCCTCCGAGGACTACGCCTGCGAACTACTTACTCTCTGCCATTTTGTAGAACATCCAACTCTTGGAAAATTTCTATTTTCTTGTTCTATCGTCCGAAACTTGGCGCATCCTGCCGACCAATTTTTTAATCAAGTTAAAACTAAGCAGAGCGAAAATGTAAAGTTCACTCTCGGAGGTGTAATTAAGAACTGTAGAAATTAGGTAGGTCAGTCGAACGGTGTTGCTCAGGAAGAAAGGTTCCATCTCCTCGCCGAGCTGAGATATAATATTTTGTAAATAAACGGTGGATTACAACCACTACGAAGTACAATAGTTTGGATCAGCTGGATATATGTATACAGAGATCCAAAAAGTAAATTATTAATCTGGATCGATTGCCTTGTTATTTAATTTTATTTTAGTTTTCAGGATGCGATATGTTCTAAAAGAACTTGTTTAGCTTTCAAATTATTTTTTCGTATTATCTTGTTATTCGATATTATTATTTTAGGCACTGTCAAAGAATTTATTTTAAAAATTTTGATACGAGCCACGGTACCAAATGCTACAAAAGCTGTAATACATTCTATCTGTCCTTCACCATTCTTTTCCTGCATATCTTTATCGTAGCTTTTCTACGAGATTCAAAACCAATCTTCTGTACGTTTCTCACGTCGATAAGGAATGCAGAGAATACCAAAGAATAACTAAAAAATTTCTTTGTACAATCACAAATCACATTACGAACTTATAATAAAAATAATATACACAGTAGGACCTCGATTTACCGGCTTGATCGCGGGACAAACAGTCCGGAAAAATTAAGGGCAGCTGAATAATCGAGACCCGAGGAAATAATTAAAATGTACATTATATTCCAAAATAAATCTTTTATTTTTGAAAATTTTTTCATTTCTCTTCATAATATAATCGTATAATATTTAAACACATATTTGTTTATAATCGGGATCCGGTTAATCGAGGTCCTACTGTATACGCTTCATATAATTAAGGCTGGTTGTACACCCTTATTAAAATTTAAAAATTCAACTCGAATACCACACAACAAGATATACATATTGAGTTTAAAAAAAAACCGTAATATTCTACATTAAAAAATTGTTGTTTTTCTCATTTTTTTCAACCGTTCGAAAGTTTGCGAACCCATAATTCTTCTATTGCAACGTGTACCAAAAAACCAACATTGCCAATTCGTTTTTTGCGTAAATTGGTTTTGACAGCTCCCAGTTATAGATAAATGGAAAGCATGATGGAATGACCGATGTTGCAGACCGAATCCACCCTACGTGCAATTACATAACTGTCACAGTACAAAGACGTATTATTTGAAGATCCTAGGACAGCCAGATTTATGATGCGGCCGCTTAGAACGCGCTGTTTTCCAGGTAAGATGGACAGCCTGTGTTTTCAGCTGTCATCAAATCAACATTGGAATTAAAGCTCTGGAAGTTGATTGATTGCTACACCTGTTTGACAATCACGTGCGCTTCGACGGTCTTGGTGCTCAAATCCAATGGATATTGGCGTACCATGAACCTAATGATACGACACGATTTTATAGGTTACGATTGTTTGTAATCGTACAAACATCGCTGCAATTTACAAATTCATGGAACAGATATAAACGCTGATTAATGTGATCGATTGCCATAATAATTTCAATCAATTCCGTGTCACAACGACGCATAAATCACTTAAACTGTAACATAACGGAGTAATCGTTATTTTGGATTCATTAATAAATAGGATCTGCAATGCGCTACAATGAAATGATTAAGCTTTGTAAATTAATACAATTTAGATATAATTTCATATGTGTACTTATATATATATCCAATGATGCTCGAGTGATAATATCATAGGAATATTGCGCAACGAGTATACGAAGCGTTTGAGATCGCTTGAGATTGCATGCCATGGTCGACTCATAAATTCCTAGCAACAGCCTCAAACGTGGCATGTGCTCGGAATGAACAGTTTTATAACGGAAGCAGTCTTTTCATTAATATTTTCATTACTTCGTGTTGTGCTGTTTACTGTTACTGAAAATGATTCGCCGATTGAATACAAACACTTGGAGACCGCGTCATTCCACTTGCAAACTCGAGTAAGTACTGTATAAATTTCATCTGCTTCGGATTTGTGGAACATAGTTAAATAATTGAAAAACAAATGAAATTACGCAATTATGTGCAGTGTTTCTTACGACCCTAATTAATAATTCTTATCAGAAGATTAATTCTTTTCTTGACCAATAATCTCTTTTTAAGCCCTTTTATTAATTGGTTAGGTCACCCTTGTGCCTTGCATAATTTATAAACTGTGGATCAAGTTGATGTATACAAATTTCAGTATTTGTCGTTCATTTCGCCAATCGACACAATGCTCGACATAACTGTCCGATTTCGCTTTTTTCGGGCGCTATTAATTATTCCGAGCAATTCGATTGTTTTCCTCTTGCTGCCGCGATTTTTGTTTTCCGTTCACGCTGCTCTCTCCCGATCTTTTTCCCCGTGTGGAAATCGAACTTGACTCCGCACGTGACGTACATTTGAAGCTACGATAAATTCTTTTACGAGCCATCCTAACTGGTGGGCGTCATTAACTTCCTCGTCTACCTTCGATTACGTCGGTATTCTGCGCGGATAGAAAAGCTGTTGCAAAGGAATCTAGCTTTTTCCCGGTTCTCAAAGTAAAATAATTAAACCTGAGCAATCAGGCACGAATGAAATTTAATAGAGATAATCGGAAGACATTCGCGGAGCAATTGTTATAATTGAACTGCGGATCTTCTGCACCAATTTCAGGAAATGGGAGCCTAGAAATTTATTTCTTCCTTTAATAATTTTAGCAAATCGAAAGCAATATGTCGACATTCTTAAATCTGCATTATAATTATTAATTGTAGTAAAAAAATTTTCTTATTAGTATTGTATAATTTTTGTAATGTTTTTGATCAATTATTTTTGTTCGCTTAATTACTAGAGTGCGATTTTGAAGCCTATAATGGAGAAAGTTGGACAATAAAATACCCTGTAAAATTAGGTGGTTTTTAATAGTCTGTACAATTTCAGCATGCAATAAATAGCTAGAAGCGATCCATATAAGGCCTATGATATCTAGAATTACATTTGGGCAAATTCCTAATGCCAAACACGAGTCTAATTGCCTTCACGCTACTAAGTACGTAACGTGATAAGGTATCTGCACAATTGAAACCTTAATTACTTCTACAGCTAATTAACTGTTTCTGAACTGAATGCAACTGGAAGCCTGATAACGTTCTAAATGTTTGACATTTCACTGATAACCGACAAATTTCCAATTCCTGGTTTTGGAGGGATATTAACTCATTCCCACCACTACACTTTTCGCACATTTCCCGCGGGAACGTGGAAAACTTCGACTGCCAGTCAGAATTTTCGCGAAACGTTAATTTCCAAGCTGTGATCCTTCGAACCACTATTAAGCTTTCCTAATATACGGTTCAGAAACTTTTTACGACACACGCCCTACATACCATAAATGTCGAGGGAAAAAATATGTCTTAAAGAAAAAAATCGTTGGAAGAGCTGTAACTGTAAAATGCCCATATTTTTCGACGTTACATGTGAATTCGTTGTAAACAAGCCTGTATAAAGTGTTGCCTGGACTTTGAAAAATATATGTGATACACGTAGGTATATAAAATAATTGCTATCCTATATCCGTCGCCAGTTTTGTATGATTTATTATGAGCGTGACATTCTCGTTCATCACCACTGTAGACAACGTATTTAAAAGCACAAAGTTTTTCACACGTCACAGTCGCCAGACAGGCATGAGCCATGTGATATTTTGCAACGCTTCTATGACGCTTTTAACGCAAAACGTTTTTACATGTGGAATCTAGATCGTACAGAGTCGGTCGGGACGAGTGGCGAAACTGCGAGTAAAAATAAGTCGAAAATGTACAAAAAAATTTTCGTACGCTCTTTTTGTCGTTCGTATACTTTCGTGGCTCACTGTATTGCACTGCTTCTATCGATGGGAACACCAATAGGGTCGAAATTCGCTTTTCTTTGGGAACCACTTCGCCCTTGCTCCCTACACGAGAGCCATTTTCAGTATTGTGAATATCCATTGGCGCAGATTAATTCCTAATGAAAACGATCCGACTCGAAACAGGGTCAGTTGTTGAGATCCCTGTGACGTTCGAATTCGAGTCGGGACGGTTCACAAAGGATTTCTGGGGGTTGGAAATTGGACCGCGAGTATTGAGAATCCTTTAACGGGCAGCGCATCCGATCAACGTTAACGGAACAACGCCTAACGGCCGCTCTTCTGAGTTATCGATCGCCTAAAGAGAGGTTATTATGTAGATTGTGCGCGTGCACGGCCAGTTTAATAGTGCAACCGACTCTCTGTCTCTGCTATTACAATGGCGGACGGTTGTAAAGTACATATGGTTGAACATGCTGTACGATTCTTGCAGGCATCGTGTGTATCGCGCGTTTACAGAAATATCATCGATACCGTTTGTAGAATTCAACTGGCGGCCTAGTTGAATTCGTTGTCCGCCCACTACTCTCTCTCTACGCATATCCGACTTAAATGCATTCAGGCTCTGTGTCACGCATTTGCATCAACCCGCGTTCTCCAAATAGTTGGTAATGGCTGTGAAATCGTGAAATGGAATTAAATTGTTTGGATGCTCGGCGAACTCTTGTTCTTCCGATACTTGCAGTTCCATGGTACACAATGCTGAAATAAAATTTATTTTTATTCTAAATTTAGCTTTTCGCTTTACGATACCAATGTAAAATATTGGCGCAGAGGAAAGATGAAAAGACATTTTTAGGAGTAAGCATTTTTCGTTGTACACAAACTGCAAATTATAGTAATTCGCATTTTAAATAACTATGCTACAAAATAAAAATTGCCTGTATCGATTGCAAGAAAGAGAAATCAAATTAGATGTTATATCTTCCCTTATAATGATTTTAATAGAGCAGAAATTATATATCGACATCTTCAATTTTGAAAATTTTCCATCAGTTTCGAATTTCACCAACTCAATTTTGCTATAAATGCATAAAGATCCGCAGTCTAATGATGACAAATAAATAACAATGCTGAAATAAGATTCTTGACACTATTAATATAAAATATTGGTGTTCAGAAAACACAAAGAAAACATGTTTAACCAACGAATTTCATCAATTGTATTTTTATCCATGATCTCTTCTTTTAAACAAATACACAAAATCACAACAGATCCATAAAGAAACAAAAATGATAGTTAACGAAGAGTACAAGGATTAATAGAAATCTGCACTGTAAAAATACTATACCCATTCAAAAATCAATCCCCCATAAAATGGTATAATTGTAGTTCACCGAAACATAAATATCGCAAGAAAATGTTGAAATTAATTTCGGTGCCGTTGTGCTGAAACAAATAAAAACAAAATTTTACGAGCCATGAACAATCCCATTCGGAATAATTAAAGTTAATATTGATAATATTTTTCTACCGGTTGAAATCAAATCGTGTCCTCGGTGTCGTACAAAAAACGTCCTAACAATACGCGGGATTTTATTGGATCGGGGAACGTATAAGTTCGGTATTTATAGTCGGAAGTAATTTTTCCGAGGTACGGATTACAGATTACATTTGTATTTAAACAAGAAAAGAAAGGATCGAACGTTGTAGGTACGATACATACGTTCATGCATGGGAGCAACGAGGAGAGATTAGTGTGCAGCGTTCGGGGACATTTTCCCTATTAAAATTTATGCGCTTATTCGCTTCATGCACCGGTCACGACGTTCAATGTATCAAGCGGTTACGTTCTACACGATCGGTTGGGACACTTTTAATCGCATCGTTTGTTTTACAATGTGCCTGTACCTCGGCGGTGGATTCTTCTCTTTTACGTTGCCGGTGCATTGTGGACGCATCATTGCGGGTCTTGTCTTCGTAATGTTTTTCCAAGTAAAACGATTTGTGCGGCAGTTTCCTTTGCTGTTATGACTTTGTTTCTTTTGCATCATTACTTCTACTTTATATGCTTCGCAAACTTCTGCATTGCTGAAGAACGGCTTTCATGCTTACATAAGCACCTCTAAACTTATTCGGAAAGTATTAAATATTTGTCCTGAGAGTTCTCGACGTTGTTAGGCAACACGAACATATATAGGCACCACTGAAAGGATTATTTGTTTCAACATTTAATTATTTCCGAAGTTTCCGTTTATTTAAAGCTTCCATTTGCTGGTCTAACAAAATAATTATCCATTTTAAAATTAGTCGAATACGATACGAACTTTTGGGACAACCTAATGGGTTTAGCGGAGCTGGTAAATCAGTTCAATTACCTCTAAAAATAATAACTTGAATTATAAATCCAGGGAATATTACTCCGTCGTTAATTATTCGTCAAAACATTTCGGTTAATATAAAGGACCAAATGATATAGTTAAAATGACGCACTGAATAATCACCGTAATTACGGAATGCATTACCATCTCTAATGGAATTAGTGAATTTCGGATCTTCGTGCAAAATGAAAATTGTTTATTTTAGAGATCCTCAAATATAATGAATAGACTGAGAAAAGACTCGATTCCATCTCGCGAAACCTTACAATTTTTCTAAGATTATCAACTTTAATTGCACAAAGTTCCGTTGAAAAAATGCTACTTCAGTATTAATAATGATTAACAAAAGATTCCGGTCATTCCTCGAACTCCGCTCTCTCCAAGGTCGACAAAGGTGTCTGAACTTTTAATTAATCCGCGTCCGTATGAAGTTAAATGACAATTACAATTCTCGAGAACTATGAGCTTCAAGAAACACTCCGCTACAAGGCCCAGCATAGAATTCGACTGAATCAAATGTTGCTCCTTGTTCTCCAGCCAAGGGGGAATTATTTATCGAGTATTTTCACACCGGCCCCGTGTTCCGTGTATACGAATTCTGGAGTGCGAGTTTTTATCGAATGCTGCGTATGAGAGAAATGCAGCTGCATAAATGAGGCTATGGCGTTATATGCACGCACCGAGAATCGTTTCATGGTGAACGTGCTTTAACGCCACGACTCTGACACGTCCGCGAGTTTACCCCGGTGTTATATGTCGCATCATGGGATTTCCGTACGCTTTTCATTCCCTCCGTTACATCGTAAACCCCCTCCCCGGCCTCCTCCGTTTCCCTCGATGCAGCTCTCTTCCGTGCGAAATGCTCGTCGGGGCCAAGTCTCCTCCCTGAAAATCCGCAAGCAGGCATATGCAAACAAATAAACAACTTTCCCCCGGAGCTTCCACCGATAAACTTCCCCGCAAACTTTCAACTTTTTCAAGTTTACGCCATTTATTAACCCTTTGCACTCGGTTGTCCCCTCTGAGGCACCACTAAAAATTGCTGTACCATTATTCAAAATATTGTTTCCATTATTAAATATATCGGTATCTAACCAATTACTAAACATTTAGGTATTGCATGAACTATTATACCAATTTCATATCCATAAAATTTCAAAAATCATAGGGAATGGAAATATTCTAGATCGGAAGAAATGTTTAATTTTCTAGTTAAAATAGTTCCGAGTGCAAAGGGTTAAGCTTTAAAATAAAAGTGAATAACCTGTCTGTGACGTCACAGTGCTTGTCTGGAATCAATAATTGGCGAGTGAGTTGGTTCGTTATTCTGGTCAGAAGTCGGAGGAATTTTAGATTTTAGCGATCGAAACCTGTCAATCTAAATCCGAATCAGACATATAATTATATTTTCTCGTCGACTAAATTATAACATAACGGGACCGTTCGGAATGAACATTACCCAGCAGTAATTTAAAATTTCGAACGTCTATGACGCACATTCCTGCGTTTTAGTCACACAAACTGGTCAAATGTTTGCCGAAGAAAATTACTCGACCAATAAGGGTCGATTGATTAGTTTGAATCATTCAGGGAATTTATGGTCGCCATCGTCCCACCCTCACCGGCATACAAACCGGGTGAGCTCACTCGGCTTGTATATGTATAGTATCAATAGCGGTGCTGCGAATATCAGCCGCCTCGGAACCTAACGCCATTTTCTAGCGGAAATGGTACGCGAAACAGTGACTAACTTCACTTTTATGGTCCGAAATACGACTGCTATTCGTTTCAGCAGCGCCGATAACTTCTTAGATCGTTTGATAAATATCTCGTAAAATTATTCATTACTACCTGCTATGCAATTAATCCTTTGGGTCCACTGTTTCTGAATACGTAACTTCGTGATTGCTGGATATTTTGAATTCCTTCAATTTGTCCAGATGCTAATTGGTAAATTCTGAGGATTAAAACAATTGTCACTATAGCGTTTCTTTGTGGAAAGAAAATATTGTAATTAAAAGTCAACGCATATAAAACACGTGCTAATAAATATATGCATCATTTCTACAGATATTGGAAATATTATTTATGACCTTTTGCGCTTTGCCTTTTAAATATTCAATCATCTGTAATCAAATCTTTCAATAGCGAGATGAAATTGATTATCAGCGATAAAGATTATGGAATTGGATTTCTATGGCTCAGCATTTCATTGTTGTTCAAATGGAATGTACGATGCGAAAACAAATTATAATCCATAGTTTTGAGCGACTGCGAAAGCATTTCTGTCAATTCATGTTAAATACACCGTATTTTATGGCCTCTATGTTGTTGCAGTGGCGATTGTTTAACTTTGTTTTATAACCATGTTCTCAGAACTCTGTCGTTTTTCCAAAACGACAACTAATATATAACGATAACTTGGACCCACATAGTGAGCAATTTTAAAAAATATATTTGCAAAAATAAGGAGACAGAGGTTGAAAACTACTGTTTTATTAAATGAGCTGGATTTTAATGCACATAACTCAAAAAAGAAATATTTATAAAGCGATTTATTAAGAGAAAATTATAGTTACAGAGAGATTTGTTATGACAGAAATGCATTCTTCGATTGCAACGAGTACATGCATGTGATACCCAGTAAATTTTTCTCACTATAAAATTTTTAATGTTTTATCAAAATGGTACAACACGGGACATACAGTTGTATGCCGCATAGTAACCGATCAAACGACCATTTCAATGTTCTTTGTTATTGCTCGCTATACAATGAGTGTGACAAAAGGCCTCAACCAGCCTCACCGACTGTTATGTGAATACCGCTGTGCACAATACTGATATGTAGCTTTTCGTTATAGCACACCGCAGCCGAAGAGGAATAGCAATGATATTGTCCGAATTTTCGTGATGCTCAATTTATCATAAATTCCATAGCAATTCAAAAATCACGTATTTCAAGTATTATTAAAATATTTGAAAAAATATTATTTTAAACGATAGTTACACACACACAGAATGTTTCACAGATGAAAAGGTACATTGTTGATGTATCATACGATGAACGATAGCCATAGTTACAATAAGGAAATGGCACCTGTCGAATGAATATTTCAATAGGCAATTTAACATGAATTACACAAACTAAATTAGTGCAGGTTTCTCATTTATATTCATTGCCAATAATCGCATTATTTAAAACCTGCTTCTAACCGTAACCGTCGGTTTCTCCGTTCAGCCGGATCAAATTGTATAAAAGTGTAAAGCTCGTCGGTTAAATCAGTCGAATGAATATTCAATCGGACCGATGCGATGCTCCCTAGAACGTCTACGCGAAACAAAGGTAATTTACGCTATCAGTTTTGTCAGCGTGCGATTAAAATGTATCAGGCAGTAGTCTTTGAGTCGTAGCTGGGAACGTTTCCGGAGGATCAGTGTTAGCTTACCCGTGGTAGGCAACGCAATTAGACAGAAATAGCGAGGGATACAATCATCGTTAACACCGGAATTACCGTGCACTTAACGCGACTGATTTCTGTCACCTTGGAAAAATAGCAAGAATAGTCTCTATACGATTTCTAGTATAGTGTGTGCTCGAAGAAAAAAACACATTTATAATTATACAGTTAGATGGAAGAAGAACCTTAATCACAATCGCTAGTTTCCACGATAACCACTGTAAATATTTTTTATATTATCTCTTGTTTTAAATATCTCTTTTGTGGAAACTGACGATTGTCACTGGGGCAGCTTTTTGATCCCAACAGTACAATATTAATCAATATAAAATAATGATGGTCCAATAATTCTAATATTAAAGACCCAGCATTTTTCACTCTTTATTTTCGAGTATTGAATTCTGTACATGCTTGCAATGTTTTGGTACTTCGTTTCTTTTATTATTATAATTTATTGACAGAATTACATACTCCAAACTCTCATTTAGAAAACGTTTACAGTTGCAACAGCAGTTGTCTTCTCATGAACTTGCGTGGACCCGAGACAGCTGCGAGTGTTCTGAGTCATGATCAAGTTCACTGACGATCATATAAGACGTACCGACTACTTAAAATTAATTGGAGAACAAATTTAGAACGATGCCACTAGAACAACTGAAAACTTCTCACAACAGCATGATAATCCAGCTGTCCCTGCTCCAAGAATGTTGAAAATCATCAATTTTCAACAACTTTCAGATTTTCTTATCATACAGAACGAGCAGAAAACACAAGATTTTTATAGTATAGAAATGTTATAAATTAATCTACATAATTCGGATTCAGACTACCTAATCAGTACAAAATATTCTTGGTTTGAAAACAGGATGTTTCATAATTCTGCAAAAATGGTAGTACTGTGTATGAATACTCGGAAGAAACTTTTGAAGCTAAATATCCAACGCCAAAGGAAGGGAAGATGCGAGTTTAAACAAAATTTCTGTAGAACAAAACGTTTGTTTGAGCATCTCTCATCGTTCTTGAGATATTTCGCGAGAAATTCTGCGTCGTTTGCACAGGGTGATTTCTCCCCTGAAACCATACTCGGGAGGAAAAAGTAAATTCGTGTTACTGATGGCTTACTCTACTTGCGCGCGATGTTTCAAAATTTCCTGAATTTCCGGGTTGTCAAACCTTCCTCGTTAGCGGAAAACGAAACAGCATCACTCTTACCTACTCCCGCGCTAGTTGTTAGCACTCGTAATATTAACAAAGTGTAAGCTTCGAATAAAGTTGGTTTTCGGGAAGTTGAGCCCGGTTGCTACGTAACTGTGCGTCCAAACATTGTTATTTTCGAGCTAACAATCGTGTTTTGCTTCCACTCAACTGCCCCATTCGTACCGATCTCTTTCCGCCGCGCCGCTCGCGCTCGGTCCATTCCTCTTTTCGTCTTTCGTTCACAGCCTTTTAGTTTCTCCATCCCTCTTCCTTACCCCCGTTCCCGTTTCGAGCGTACTCGCGTGTGTCATATTTTACGTTTAACGCGAATGCATTACCGGGATACTTAAATTATCATCGCGCTCCCATCGCGCTGTTTCTTTCCTCCCGCATATACTGGGTGTCCACCCTTCGGCGATACAGTCAATTACCTCCAAATTATATAGAATGAAAAAACGTTTACCGTGAAAAATGTCCTAAATTTATAGTTGAAAGATAAGAGCTCTGTAAAAAAGTTATTAAAGACAAACGAGTTTGTCATGGATATTTTCTCATCGATATCCTGTGTCATATTTTAACCATAGTTTTTATTCCACACTTACAAATTAGTAGTATTTTATACAATTAATGTATATAATGAACAAAATGTAAACTGAGTTTCGGTATATTGTGATTTGGTCTATAATACGATCTCTATGTGCCTACTTATTACAATTTATGGATAGACGGTTTCTTTTCTTAATCAACGATTGACGATTAACTTCATCAATCGATTAAATCAATCGTCGATTTTTTCTTTTTTAATCGTACACATTAATCAATCAATCTTGGTTAAAATTTTAATCGATTAATGCCCAACTCTGCGTTGGAGTCAGTATAGTGCCCAGACGTTGCCTCTAGAGGCTTCAATCAGAAGGAAGCTTTCCCGCATTTAGGAGGGCAAGTGCAGAAGGACTGTACCGTGAGCGGTGTAACTGGCCGGCGAACATTTTTTCCGGGTGTTCGATACTTTACGAGATAATTGAGTGTATCACTTAAGCGCGGACACCCTGTATATAGCTGCGTCGTCGCCGTCTTTGCGAAGCTTCTCCACTTTCAGCCCCTCGGCCGGCGCACCCCTTTCACCTCCGGCCGGCGTCTCTTATGACGCGCGGCGCCAGGGGGATGAGATTGCAGCGCAAATCTGATTCTGTTAAAGTGATATTCAGGAATGGCGAGTAAGAAACTCGGGGCTGCCTCTCGCCTCGCTTACAATTTATGGCTCCGAAGCCCGAACGTCATTCGGCGCGCGACAAAATGCTCGGCGTTTCGACAACCGGCCGAAAGAGGGTTGGTGCACTCGCGTAAACACCGAAGCCAGATTCCCGCCCCGAACACTGCCTTTATATATTTTAATACCGGCACGGATCGAAACGTTGCGAACGGCTGGCAAGGGCGGCCATAAACGCGCTAACAATCTGCAAGCTGTAATAAAATTCTTTACGACGCTCGCCTCCTGGATACCAACCCCCCCGTACGCGAACTTTGGCAGGAGGACGTTGTTTTCGGACAGAAGCCACCCCCTACGGAAAGTTTCCCGTTGTTCGCCAGCGGGATGAAAGTCAAATTATACGACAAATTATATTAGGGGTCGTATAAAGAAGTATTTTTAATGTCCTCGGATGCGGCAGATATTATGGAAATACGCTGCTAGAAGTGGAGGCTGTTCAAAGACTTCGCATGTTCCACCTTTGTAGTCTATTGACGGTGGTAGCTTGTGGTTGCTGATGCACTTTGGGGGAATCAGTGAGGGAGGCAACCGCTGCTAACGTGTTATCCACTGGCGATTATTTCGTAATTCCTGAGTCCATGCTGGGGATTTTTTAATGCAATAGTTTAACAGTAATAGCAATTTCAATCGAACTAACAACTCACCTCGAGTAAAGTACTCTAATAATTTCGTTTAAAATTATTATTACACTACGGATGTTTATGCAATTTTCGATTTTTGTAGGCAAAGTTTAGGAAAGTGGAGTCATGTAAATTCTTATTTTCAGTAGTAGTAGTGTTAGAGTTTGTGATTAAGGATATTCACCCGGGATTGCACAGATTTATTATTACGTACACACACGTCGCGTTTTAAAGTTTAGCTGGTTAGTTTCGGTTGTTAAGCATAGAACAGAACATTACCAGCGTGTCGTTCGACTTTTTGCGAAGTTGGCTCTAATGCTTGCGAGACGTAGAAGATATTTCTTCCGAAAGAACACGGCTTAAATACGGAAGCTCTGTCAGTGGAACTGTGCAGTACTGAAGCAGGAGAGTCTTAAAGCTCTGATAAGAAATTCCGATATCTTAATAATGTATCTGAACGCATTAATACCGGGGATAAAAAGATTCAGATTATCTCGCGTACAAACAAGTTTATTTCATAAAAACAAAATAATAAATTCAAAAAATGCCGCCCAATTTACGCAGAAATAAGATAATCACGTTACGTCGATTGCACTTTTGTATTTATAATTTGAATAGCTCAAATATATTGTTTGTGGAAAATCGCGATAAATTTTACGGTTTTGTTACTGGATACAAAAGAATTATTACCGAACCGTGCATTTTATGCATTGATGATATATTCCAAAGTGCAAAACAGAATAAATCCGAAGTTTCAGTGAATTGTAATACTGATTTCATGCGATATTTATCCCGGTTCTACGCGATTTTTAATTTATATTATGAAAATCTGAAATTATGGAAAGTCTCAATTGCAAAAATGTATAATACATAAAGGGTACACTCGTGTGGATATTGAAGCAGTTAGAACTTTAACGAAAGAGGAAAAATATTTTAACATTTAAATCACTGCTTAAATCCGTGCTTCAGATTTAAATTCTATAGTGACGAAACCTATTGAAACACATTTGAAATATCACGGATGTGATACCATCGCACTATAAAATACATAAAATTCCAGCACGGTATTTCTTGTTCAACGACCCTCCTGAATCATGATTACATTAAGGATTTTTTTACAGCTCATAAAAACTGTAGAATATAGAGACAAAACCATAACAAAATTAACTTGTATTATTTGTAACGTGTAAAAATGTTTAATACAAGACATTCAATTTTCATAAAGTTTGGTTTCTTTGTTCAAAGACTGTCATGAATAGACAGTGGATTTTATGTATTTCTAACAAAAATGAGTAGGTGTGATTTAAAACGGTAAAAACATTAGAAAAATTAAACATATTAACAAAGAAAATAAATTTCTATATCACTTCAGTTTGTTGCAATTCGGGTAGAAAATGTTTATTTTGCATAAACATCTACTCATGGATTATAGTTACATAAACATGAGAAAGTACGAAGACAGAGGAAGTCATACTAAACTTTTTGTATTATTTGCGACATAGAAGTTATCAATACAAACTACTGAAGAATTTTCATTAATATGTTTTAGTAAGAACGTGAACTCGCCTAAACTTTCCTAATCCAGCCCGATTTAAAATTTTATAAATGTACATAGATAAAGATCAAATATCCAGACTAAGTAGTGCGCGAAAGTAGGTATGTGAACGCAGACTTTCCAGCCGGTCCGGTCGGTCGGAGCTTCTTCATTCCATTAAGGCATTGTTAATGCGAGTTCACGAAGTTCGGAATTTCTGCGCTTCAATGCATCATCGTTTATCAAGCTGGTTGGTAAAGCAGAGTCGATCGCCGGCTCGGAGTCGAAATTAAAACTCACCCCCCGAGGCGGATGCGACCGGATGCTGCCCGTCTTTATATCCATGTCTTGTTCTACTCCAATTCCCATCCCTCTTTTTTCTTTCTCTCTCCCTCTCGCATTCCTTTATAACGGACGTTCTCTCCATCCCGAAAAAAAGCGAAGCTCGCTTCACCTACGCGTGCCGCATCGATCTTCCTTATCAGTCTGACAACATTCGTGTCCTTCGTTTATTTTCTCCTCTTTCTTCCGCTCGTCCGCGTCTCTACGTCTATTCCTCTTACACCCCCGTGCGCATTGTACACCGGCGAGCAAAATAGTTGTCCACCCCCGCAACCCTCGCTCCCACGATACGCTGTCGCGTGGATTTCTGCGCACACATGCACACGTCCTACACGCACAGACAACACACAGACCGGTGACGTTTCGTCAGTAATCGACTCGTTTGAATTCCCGACTGCTATATAGTTTAACGAAATTTCCCCGACTTTTACGGTCCCGGAAAGTCACTTCACTGTCATTCGAATTCAGAAGTTCACCGAGGCACGCGCGAGGTCACGTTCATCAAAAAATTTAGTAAGAATAAGGGACGTACGACTGTCAAGCCACTGACGTGCCGAAACGTGTGCGAAGAATTTTTGAAAATATGCAGGAAATTTCGTCGAAATATCTGCCTGTACACTAGATTGCACACACAATCGGTAGACTCGTTTCCAGCATTGCAAGGGTGCGGGATCCGCGTTCTCATTTCTCGATAATACAAAAATGCGGGTTTTCAGTAGCCAAAAACGCTAGATAAAAGATCGATCTAGGGCGCTATCGCCCTCAAAAGTCCTATTCTTTCGTTTACGAGGCGTAATTTGCATTATTCGACAGCATGTAGCTATGAAAATAGCTGCAGTTACTCGAATTAATATTCGGACGCTCTAGAAAAGACGATAACTTTTTAAATATTGTACTGTACGGTTTGAACTTTTTTGGGAAGCAATTAGTTTACTACTAATTAGTCTAGTCTACAAAGTAAAAATTGTTCAACAGTAAAAACCGATGTCGCCAGACATGGTTTGTTTTAATTATAACGAAGCACATGCGTGAACAACATTATTTTCCGAAAGCTGCTCGTTTTGTTCTCGAAACTCGATTTTCTCGAAAACGAGGCGTCGCGCGTCGCGTCGAACGAAAAAATGTTATTCCTTTTTTTTCAATATTTATATTCACACGTAGAATCACCCGTTTTTACATGTTATTCGGCCGCACGCTTTATATTATATTTGCATGCGTTTAATCGTATCATGGACTTTCAAAATGTACTTCAAAAATATAATAATTCAATTCAATTATATTTAATATTCATCGATATAGTGAGACAGTAATATTTGAACTAGAACCACAAATAGTTATATTATTGATAGTTACATGTTAAATAATCATTATTAGACTACGGATGTTTATGGAATTTTTAATTTTCGCAGGCGAATTTCAAGGAGGTGGGAACAAATAAAATCATATTTTCAATGGTAATATCTTTTATAGATCGGAGACGAATAAAAATCTTATTCAATTCTGTGGAATTGTATGTTCTAGCATTTTTTGAAAATTTTTAGAAGCCCTAAACGCATAAAGATCCGCAGTCTAATCATTATAAATTTGAGTGGGCCTGTATAAGCCGCATAGTTCACTTAATGTAAATCAATTTGCAATTAGAGCATAAAAAGAATGTTCAAGACAAATTTGTGAATGAGTGTCCGAGTACCTTCTTGACACAAGGGTTGAGTTAGTAAATTGATCCGACGTAAGCTGAGAACGAGTATATTCTTACAGTAAATACATTCGTCTATCCTTTCTCGCGTTCTTTGACGTATTAGGTTCTATCGGAGACGAGAACGTAATAATCGCGGCCCCGTCTGAAAGTGAACATCAAGACCAGACTTTAATTAGAAAAAGGTGATCGTTCATTGTTTCGTCATTACTCCCCCATTGTCCCTCCTTGATATAGGACGGCCGAGCCCCCGACTTTTTTCAATTTATCATTGGAACGATACGGGCGAAATGGAGCGACGTGTAATACCGCCACGTGAATTACTCGCGTGTTCGACTTTTCCTCAGGTTTCGGGACACGTATATGGTAGCGGTAGATGGTACGAGCGTAATTGTCACTTCTGCGGCCAGCAGTTTTTCTACCGGACTCGTGAAATCAAATTAAATTAGCGTTACGTGGAAATGAATGTGTCGCGAGGGTGCGGATGGACGAAAAAGTGTCAAGGCGCACATGAATCCGTGTACTCTGATGTCGCTATACAATGTTTGCCTCGATCAAATGTCCATCACGAAATCCAAAATTAATATTCACAATATTTGCAAAAACACCGATACATTCTATCCGTTGCATATTTAGATATCCTCGAAATTCATTGTACATTTCTCGCGTTTCTGAAATCGTAATACACAGTTAAATCTCGGGCCTATTTGTGGAACGAAACTATCAAAATCGTTATTTAATTATCGAATCTTTAAGGATTAAATTAAATGAACAGTTGTTACCTCAGAAGCAAAAGAAAGATTAACGCGTCTACCTTCAAGATTATGTTGAAAAAGATTCATAAATAAAGCAGTGAATGGTTATAATATTAAGCATTATAAGAATTATAAGAATATTTTCAGAAAAGGTTATATATACCGGGTGATTCACGACAAACAGGCCACCTAAATAGCTCCGTTAGGATTAGAGATAGAAGAAAATGTTAGAGAGAAAAGTTGTACTGTTAAAGGGGGCAAATATGGCGATATAAAAAAATGTTCCGATTGTAGTCGTTTTCAAGGTCTTTTGAAGGTCATCGATAATTTTTAAATAGCACCATATATTTTTAACTTCACAGTGTTGTAGCTGATGTCAAGACGAGTTCAATGATGTAGTACACTATGACCTTCAAATGATCTTGGACTCATTAATAGATATAGTTTGACTACTTTTTTTGATCAACGGAAATTTAATTTCTTCAGTCATTAGGTCTCATAACACGTATTCCGTTAACGGAAGGTGATCTCTAAGCGTACACAAACAAGATTATCAACAAACTACTAATATGTATGCCGAGTATCAGTTCATCGATCACCGTTTAACGATGCGTTACTCAAATGAGCACAAGACCGATCTTATTTCCATTTATTACGAAAGTCGTCAATGTCTTCGAGAAGCTGTTCGTCTTTACAAAGACCGATTTCCTGATCGTCGATGTCCATCTCGTTCTACCTATTCAAATTTAGTTAAAAAGTTCCGTGAATTAGGCAATGTAGAAAATAAAAGATCTGAAAGTGAGAAGTGTAACAAATGAAGCAAATGCAGTCAATGTTCTTGGTGCAGTAAATGTAAATCCTTGCATCAGCACTAGACAACTCAGTAGAGAAAGTGGCATTAGCCAAGCAAGTATCATCCGAATATTTCGATTACACAAATTCCATCCATATCACATATCGCTCCACCAAGAACTTCATGGAAGAGATTTTGAAAATCGCGTAAATTTTTGTGAGTGGGGTTTGAGGCAAATTAGAAATGATAGCCGATTTTTTAGTAACGTATTATTTACTGATGAGGCTTCCTTCACAAATCATGATCAAGTTAATTTAAGAAATATGCATTACTGGAATAATGCGAATCCACGATGGTTACGACAAGTGGATAAACAATGACCCTGGACTATCAACGTTTGGTGCGGAATTTTGAATAATAAAATAATTGAACCTTTTTGAATAATTAAACCCTTTTTTATTCCCGGCACATTAAACGCAACTAGATACCTTACGTTTTTAGAAGAAACATTGCCCATATTATTAGAAGATATTCCTTTAGAAATTCGTCGAGTAATGTGGTACCAATACGATGGCTGTCCTACTCATTCTTCACGTACCGTAAGAGAATTTCTGAACAATAAATTTCCAAATCGCTGAATAGGACGTAATGGACACATACTATGGCCAGCTCGTTCCCCCGATCTAACTCCTCTTGATTTTTTTTTGTGGGGAACACTCAAAGATGATGTATATCGTGATCAACCAACTACACCAGAGAACATGCAAGAAAGAATAATTAGCTCTTGTAGATCAATTCCAACAGAAACAATTGAAAGTACAATTGATTGCCTTGTAAAACGTTTAAATATTTATGTTACTGTTCAAGGTCATAATTTCGAACATTTAATTTAGTTCAAACAAAATGATTGCACATTTTGAAGTTATCATTGCTTTATCATAAATTTTCTAGTCCAAGGTCATTTGAAGGTCATAGTGTACCACATCATTGAATTCGTCTTGACATCAGCTAGAACACTATGAAGTTAAAAATATATGGTGCTATTTAAAAATTATCAATGACCTTCAAAAGACCTTGAAAACGACTACAATCAGAATATTTTTTTATATCACCATATTTGCCCCCTTTAACAGTACAACTTTTCTCTGTAACATTTTCTTCTATCTCTAATCCTAACGGAGCTATTTAGGTGGCCTGTTTGTCGTGAATCACCCGGTATATAGAAAGGTTTATAGAACGTGTGTAATAAAATAAAAGAACTATTGAAATCGAAAAAGAAGTATTGAAATCAAATAAAAACTTAACATTCCTTGTATAAGTAATTTTAATAAGGGAATATTTTATTGAATTTCTCGTTGAATGTTTAACGATAAACAATGTTTTTAAAATCTCGTTGTTTTTCTTTGATTGTACGATTTGTTACCTTTTCCGTATTATTTCGACGAATTGATAGATCTCTTCCCAACATACCGTGTTTGAAACTTTTTGTTGAAGTTGCAGAGTAATGAAATTAATACAACTGTCCGCGGGACTTTGTTTTTGTTTGTTATTTACGGACTTTGTGTAGTTTCGCCAAAAATAAAGTCGGCTCCCCTAGAACGTGGAAAATGGGATGCAGCGTCAGCTTTTCTGCAAAGCGCTTCGCGAAACTTGACTTTGGAAAGCTTAAAGAGCTCGAACTAACAGTAAATTCCTTCTTAATGTCTTTCACGTAGGCAGTACTGCACTTTGAATCTTCTTCGCTTCCCGGAACAAATTATGATTTAACAGATTTAAGGTAGCAAAGAATTGTGACAAAGAATCTTATTAATTTGACTAATTATATTGCTTCTCGGGTAATTAGTTCGCGAAAAAATTAACCGTATCGGAGAATTTGAGAGATTCGAGCTAAAAGTAGTTGAAGTAGACGAGTTAAGAAGTGAATGGTTTGAAAACTAATTTCTTTCATCAATTAATCCAGAAACGTTTAAAATATTTGCAGTGTGTACAATGTAGCATGTACAAATTCGATATAAATATTTATAGCTCATATTTTCATTTCAGCGAAAAGCAATTAAATTATTGGTGTTTATGGGTCAATAATAGATCAAGAAAATTGTACTTCACAAAAGCATTTGAAAAGTAATTTATAATGAGAACTCCCATAACGTTTTGATACGCTCTACTAATTCATAAACCGGGCAACATTTTTATGGTAAATAAAATGATCTCTCCACATTTGTGTTAACGATTTAATTATACGACAAGAAAGCGAATATCACGCAATTGACGATTTAATTAAATATATATCTTACTTTACATTTCTAATGAGCACATCTCTTTTATCTGACCAATAATTAGTAGGACTTAGTTAACACTTTACCTACCGGAAGCCTATTAATAGGATTTTCAATGATTGTGCTGTACCAAAAGAAAGCATAGAAATTTTCTTTTACATTGCAATCTTAAATTATTAAAGTATTAGATGACGTTATTGAGGGTGACTTGTTCGTTCACAATGATAATTGCTGTTGCTATTGAAAGTTCCATTGAAAAGTGTTTAGCCATGTACCATAGATTTTTCAAAATTATGCAATAATCGCTGGTCGGTAATGTGTTAAGTCAAGCATTATGTTTAGCCTTCCTGTATGTACTTAGTTTCTACCAACGTCGATTACGGCTTCCTCGAGATCTCGAATTGCTTGGTGTAGTCCTGCTAGTAAAGAAGTATCTTAAATGGTGTTACATTTCTCTATCAGCTCGTCTCGGTATCCTGTCGATCCTTTTGCCTAACTTCATGCCAAGAATTTCAAGAAGTTCGACTGCCTCGCTGCGTCTTCAAGGATCCTGTCCACCTTCAGGTCCTCTAAACTTGAACTCCGTTCAATGGAACTTCTTTGACTGTCGATGAGTTCAGTTCGATTTACAACATAACATGTATAGGGCTTCCGTAGCTGGTAATCAATTGATAGCATATTATGCAAAAGTTAGATAAGCAATATCTAAAATACTTCTTACAATCTTCCACGCAGAGACTAATGGTAATAATAATTTTTAAACTATTGTAATATAATAATAATTTTGTCATCTGAACAGTATTAAACAGATCTATTTTGAGAACGCACACCGATAAATCTGCCATATTCAAGAACGAAAGCTTGGATTAAATAAACTGAGACGTATTGTACTTGAAGTCATATTTTGGAACGCGCGAATTCTGAGCATCCACTTGGGAAATATACAGTTCTACGAGTAAATACGTGGTGGCATGACTACACGTTTCCAATTTTATTTCCGAGATATCTCCTCTCTGCGGGTTTAGATAATCATTTTATTTTTTACACTGATTTGAGATGCGTTACGACACATTCTACGTTTCACTTACTATGAGAGTTGGTCGTAACTAGACTGCGGATTTTATGCATTTATGACAAAAATTTGCACGAACAATTTAAAGCAGACATGTTAAAAACATTTTAGGATATCAATGTATTAGTTTCAGCTTAATAGGATAATTAAAAGAAGAATACAATTTTTATTTGACTCCTATGTCCTGCAATCAATTCGAACATTTTTTTCTTTTCCAGTCATAACAATATTACATTCCCTTCCCCTTGCTTACTTCTTCTCTGAAAAAATACGTATGTGAATAAAACTGAATGAAAATTCTGAGTCATTTATCAATAGTTTATCACGAAATGTTCGTGAAACGTCAGACTCGCGATGAAGATTCAGAATAGGGTCTAATAAATATGTATGTTATTAATTTCCTTTAAACCGAGATGAAATTTTATTTTGGTTTTGTTAACGTATAGTTTATTGAAGGACATGTAGGCATACAGTAGATATAAATTTTCTTCTTTCTTAGGAAATTGCGAACTACAAAAAAGGTTCTAATCACTAAAACCGCAAAATAAATCGTAGGGCAAGGCGTTAACTATGGAAAGTCGAATAAATGCTCGTGTCTAACGAGATGTATTCGTGCCTGACTGGCGAAATAAATTACAAGTCCATCTCGATTCATTTTAGTAAAAATTGTTTGCGTACGGCCAAGATTGCCGGAGCCGTAATTCCGTGATTAAGTGGTGGAAATCGTTTGAAACCGGGCCTGAGGAAGTTGCCGATGAGCATCGCGAAGGAAGAAGAGCGACGATTCCTGAGACGGTTGCGTTGAGGAGGCCGATGCCCTAATTCAGTCAAATGGACGGGTAAAATTGGATGAAATTGCACTAGAAGTAGGCATTGCACACGGTACCGCTGTACTAGTCCCACCGAACGGAAAGAGATACGGCAGTAGAGCGTTTCAGCACGAACGAGGGAAACCATACATGTGCAGTTTTTGGGAACCTAAATTCGTAAAACTGGTTCTGGGGTTGCGCGAGTGGTTGCGGCCGTTCGTCGGAGAGGAAACGGTCGAATGAAAATTTTGCCGTTTGCCGATATAAGGGATTCCTTTTTATTCGCTCGTATTTTCTTTAAGTTACTCGGAACGTTCATTCCGCAGCTCGATATTCGGTCTCTCTGTTTACTGTTCCCGGGCGAAAAAGGAAAGCGTCATTGTGCGCGATATTTATCGATGACGAAGTAGAGCGGAAAAACGAAGAAAGACGGAGAAAATTTGTTGCTTACCGTTCTTTCGCGATGCTCCCGGTCTCGCATCGCTGGGTGAAATGTTACCGCCTCCGCATTCTACGATCCTCCACCTCTTTGTCTTCCTCTTCATCGTATTTCAGCGTAGCTGTCGTAAAAGCCCGCATCTTGTATCATGCGCACGCAAGAAAGACCCGGTGTCGTATGCTTATTTATGGTTGCCGTTCACTATCCCTCGGCACGATTCGCGAATTGATCGATTCACGTCGAAATTCAACTATGACGCAAATGCGCTAGAACCCGGTGAACGCGCCTTTTTTAATTCCGCGAACGTTCAATTCTTTTCTTAATATTTTTGAAATCGCCAGATCGAGAGGAGCCAAATAGTAAATCGTAAAAGTTCGTGCTCGATTTGAAAGTAAGTTTTATTAGTAGACTGCAGATCTTTAAGACACAGAAACCCTATAAAAATTTCTTTCTTAAATCTCCCTGAAAACATCCGGAGCCTATAGGACAAATATCCGGAGTCTGTACGAACATAAAATTCAAGAAACAAATTTCTAGACATCTGGCAAAAATATTTCGCCCACGAAGAATATAATAAAACAGTGTTAATAATACATATTATTATGTATTATTTGTTATTATATATCATTAGTGTATTATTATATATCATTAATGTATTATAACTATTATTATTATTGAATCCAAAAGGTATTGAAGTAACGCAAAGTTACGCTAATACCTGAAACGATACTTGTGATCAGTTAAATTCGTGATAGTAATAGCTATAAATTTCAATTCATTAATGTTTCACAGTACCAAAATGGTGGCCGTCACATCTCTCGCGAAGATTACCATTTTTACGCTTTATATCATAAATCCGATAATCCAACTTGCACGTTATCGATCCGAGGAAACAGAAATGGAAATGAATCTCCGATCCTGAGAATCCGATTTCAATCGTTATGACTAATTGCTTTTGACCGATTCGTCGGTAATAGAAGCTTTTAACATTGTGAGAAAAGACTGTGTTCCAGTGTAACCTATTTATAGAACTATATTAATGAAGCCATCAATATCAGAGAGATGAGTGAAGCATTTCGTCGAAAATATCTAAAATTCAAAATAGGAGCTCATCATCGAAACAACATATCAAGTCGAATTTAAACGAAGAGAATAACATAAAGTTATAACAGTATATATATGTAGATCGATGGATTTAAAGAAGAGGAGGACGTTCCTGATATTGTTTCTCAAAAGATCTAATGTCAATGTTAACTACATACCTTTTTACAAATTACATGTCTAATATGTTATAACCAAGTGTAAACCACGTGATCGCGGAACATTTTACCGGTTGACCCAAAAAAGAAAAGAAAAACGAAATTAATTTTTTAACATGACCGGTTATTCCGCTAGGCTTTTCAATTACTGCCTCAGAAAGGGGATGCTGAACTGTAAAAGTTTTAAGTACTTTTTCTACGAGGGTACGCGAAAGCTGCATTCATAAGGAGCAGGAACCCTAAAGTGCAGGAAGGAAGTCGATGGTATGACTAGAAAAGGAAGAACTCCTTGGCTTGGTGAAGGGATCGGGGGAGGCGGGGGAGTAAAACGCTCTGTGAATTTTCTCGCAATCGAGAAACTTTCATGGACGTCGGCCTGTAATTAATTTAATTGACGGAATGGTCAGCGCGTTTAGCAGTGCAATTAAGGAAACATTTCTGGGTGATTCGGGAAAACGAGCCAGATATCAACGGTGGAAGAAACAGTTTGAGCTTAACACACTGATATTTTCGCTGGATCTAGGATTTGTACAACGACGAAATTCATTTTATGATCTCGCATACATTAGTAACGCGACTTCCGATGTGTCATTAATAGAGTCCACCGTCAAATATAAAAAGTAGATTAAAATCCTTCGTTTATTAATCGCTTCGACAGGTTAATAAAATTGTGAAATCTAATCAAATTTTATCCAAACTGTTGATATATCGTAGATTTTAGTCGAATAATTGAAATAATATGAAAGAACATAATAGCGTGTTTCAATTTGCATGAAGAGCTTGTATCCAATAAATCGATGGTGTTTTAAAAATAATGATTTTTGCAATAATTTCTGGAGCATGCTGCATTACGGAACATTGGTAGAATGTTTTGGCAAATCGTGGTTAATAGAATCGCGGAGAATCGGGTATTGTACTCGCACCGTGTTACACAAGTTCGAAGCACACGTATCCGATGCTCAATGCTCTAATGGCATAATTATGTTTTCATCAGCGCAGACTATTTGTCTTGCAGCTTAATTAATAACGAATTATAGAATGTTCCAGGTTTCGATAAGCGTTTATACCGCGAGATATAGTAAACCCAATAAAGATGGTCATAAAGCCGTCATCTTAAGACTGTTCATTTTCATTTTTCCTACGGGAACAACTATACCGTAATAAATTGCCCTAATATGTGCATGCCGGGTAATGAAAGCACTATTTATAGGTGTAGCTTTCATTGTTCGGAACATACAACCCTGTTATTTATTTTTAATACTGCTTCGCGAATAAAAGCCGAACGCGCTAAGAATCGTATCACGATTTTTAACAAAAATCAACAATTTCCTTATGATATCGATTATTCAATATTTAGTCAATCTGTTTATGTAAAGAGAAATTCTTTACACCACCAAAAACTTTAAATGCAAATTGCTCGAGATGTAATCTTGTAGATAAAAATTACAGATAAAAATTGACAATAGTTTTCATTGTAATGGATAATGGAAACCGTCATAACCAGAACAATGCGAATACATCTCAAGTGAGAATGCATTTCATTTCGAAGCAGAATTCCAAGTTTCGAATTACATTGTTTGGCAATGCCTACAATGCGAAATTGTTGGAATTGTTCTTCGAACTCGAGCACGAATTCTACACTCCACAATAATCATTTAGTTTTATACCATGCCGTAAAATAAACATGTAAGACTGTATACACAAATTATACTATTAATCGCAATACTACATTACAGTGTTGCTATATTTTTAATTACTGGTATACATTCTTTTTAATAACTCCCTAACATTTTCGTTCGAAAAATATTGTAGTCTGTTGCCAGTCGTGCTGCCTATGGTATATTTTTTCACAGATGAGATTACGTAGAAACTATAAACCAATTACAAAAGCTAATGGACTTTTTGCGGTCTGCGTTGAAAGCCTTGTTAATTGCTATGTTTCAGTTGCAGGCGCGTACACGTAATTTGTCACTTAGACCGTCTGCCAAAGGTTGTAAATATTAATTCGCACAGAGATTGAAAATATTGATACAGTGAATAAATGAAATAATAATACGGGCAATAATAATTTCTATTCAATTCCATTATTCGTAAATCGTAATTATAAACATCTTTTCCTTCCCTACAACATGCAACTTTCTACGAGTTCATTCAACGAGAAGTCCTGTAACGTTGCTTCGAATCTGTTGCTATTTTTATGGTTTCTTCTCGCTGTAGTAAATGGACATCGTACAAAAGTTCGACACCAGTCAATAGTTACAGACGAAGAAACTTTTCTTTCGTACAATTGCAATTCATTATGCCAGAACGGAGCAAGGAAAGAAGAAATACATACTACGTTCATTTATTCTTCGGAGTTTTAAAGATATTCCACCAAATCTAAGATAATTATTCTCTTCTCTCGCAGTATCTTACTTTTATACTACTTCGCTGAAAATTTTAACAATAACGATTCATTAAAATTGTCTTTACCAGCCGTGCACAACTGCAGTCGTGATAAAATACTGTAACGATGAGCGAGACGAATTAGTTCTGGTAAATTGCACTAAAGCTTTTCCATTTGCTCCTTTTTTATTATATCTTTATCGTTCTATGATGGTCCAAAATTCTATAATATAGAATAATTATCGTTCTATGATTTAAACATTCCAAATAGCTTATTATTTTTTGATTAACCTTATTTAAGGCCAAGTTGTCTGTATTTTTAAATCACAATTTCATTAAATGTTTAAAAAATAGCAGTGTGATGCTAAATTTGAAAAATACCAGCAGTGATGCTAAATATTAAATATTAAATATTAAATACATTCCAAATAGCTTATTATTTTTTGATTAACCTTATTTAAGGCCAAGTTGTCTGTATTTTTAAATCACAATTTCATTAAATGTTTAAAAAATAGCAGTGTGATGCTAAATTTGAAAAATACCAGCAGTGATGCTAAATATTTTTTAATAATAAAAAGTTTTCATTTAAAAATTGACTGTTTTAGCGTAACATTGTTAATGTACGCAAACAGCTCTAATCATTCGCTCACCCACCATACTTCCAAACATCCGATAGTTCGAGGACACGGTGCAAATGCTGTTTCCTGCGTCAGAAAGTTAAAATGAACGTAGACACGCATACGGGTCTGTTAGATAGAAGAGGAAAAAAACAGCAACTGTTAGTCATTGGTCTGTTCCCAGCGAGTGGCGTGTCAAGCGATTGTCTTTTTCAGTGTATTCATACATCAGTTCCGGAGATAGTAGTGATAAACGAGTTTACGTCATATTTCAGAGGAATAAAGGCGCTGAGAAGAAGAATAATGTTCGTGGGATTATCACCAGCATACCGACCGAGTATAATAATAAATACCGTTTGTTGGCCAATGGTTGGCGCGAACGCAATCGATACACATTCGCGTATTCATTCGACTGGCGCGCTTCGTGATAAATGCGATGACGTTTGTCCGACTATTGCCTGCTATACTACTCGACAGATGTAATCGTTCCCGCGCAGATGAAATTCTGATTCCATCAGTCGTCAAGCGGAGAACGGTTCGCCTGAAAAATTCGAACCGTGCCATACTTTGGAAAATGATAAATAGTGCGCCATTCGACTCATCCGATTTTTATAGTTCTGTCGGCACGACATTTCCTCAAGTTATTGTGCGTTGCGAGCACTTAACAGAGACGAATATAATTAATTTTCTAAATCTGTCTGAACAGAGAAACTTCTATGAAATTCTTGTTCAATTCTTTTTATTATAGTGTGTGCATACTATCGAGAGCATATTATTCTGCAATTTCAAAAATGATTTGAAATTCACTTCCCGGCAACGCGAATTTTTATTAAGTTTCCATCGTTACTAATTTTTAATATATCGTTTGGTATTAGAACTATAAACATAAAATATAAAGTGAAGTTATTCTTGTATCTTTAACATTTTCGTCCAACATCAATGATTACACTCTTATTTTTTAGTTATTATTGTTGTATTGGAAAGATGTTCATATTTAATGGAGATCTATTTAAAAGAGTTTCGCGAGATGCTCATTATTTCAAACAATAATAGTCAGAAATTAAAAATTCATTACTTTTTTCAAATTTATAATTTGCTATGCTAACTCGATGAATATAATAAAAATTTGATTGCAAAATTTGTTACTTCCACGTCTGGGAATTAATTCTATCCGACTGATTGTTGTGGAGGTTCGGCAGAAATGCCTGGCACGGCCAGAGAATTATTTAAACTGCACGATATTTTGCCTTTAAAGACATTTAGTACCTAGCACGCTGGGTAAATTTGTCTTCAGACGCGTCCTCACCAGATTACGCGCAAGGTACTGTAAATCTCATTAACTCTCAGAAATTCTCTTAGGTCTTCAACACACGAGCACCCTATGCTGCGACGTGATTAGAGCAAAAGGGATCGAATCGTCTTTAGATAATGCCCATGCACCCAGCCGTACGACTAAGGGCTTAAATACTGGAATTGGTTGCAACGAGCGCGTCACACTTTTAAACGACGTTACGCCACGTCCACAAGGCACCACGGTGTTGATGCAAATTCAAACTGTCGCTCTTCCTTTTATGTCTGCTGTGCCGGAAATCTTGCATCTTGATTACTCCACGGGGTTATTAATATGCAACTTGTCGTAATACTGTTTTCTTTTGCACCGGATAGCGATCCCGCCCGATGAATTTACGGCAATAACAAAATTAGCTCCACCAGGGAAACGGGTTGTGCGATCTCTGTAATTAATGATCGATGAAAATGATAGAGCACCCACGAAGATTTCGTCAATATAGTTTAGCACTCCACGCTTTTATTTATAGTCACTAATGTCGCGATTTTATTTAAATTTATAGTAAATTTTTCTATTTATTCCGACTAATTTTATAATAGAAGAAATTTTGAACTAATTGCTTAAAATTTTGGGAAAAAATATTATTAATCATTTAACTGAATTCGGTATTTTATGGAGAACCAGGAAAACAATTATTTTCTCCTTTTTAGTGCATTTTAATATAAGTGTGGTGTTTAAAAAGTATTTTTTATATATTTTATTACTTGTAACTTATTCAGAAGAAGTAAAAATATTTATGATACCCATGCATAGCACATTTTGTTGAATATGACATAATCATGACCGGATTTTTATGCAAAATAAAAAGTTTGTGCATCAATTGCAAGACACAGGAGCTAAATACATATCTTTTACTCATTTGTTTTAGAAATTCATAAAATCCGGAGTCTGATTATAATGAATAGATTGCAGATTTTTATGTATTATAAAAATGTCCAAAAAATTCTGCAAAGTTTGATGGAATTGAATACCTGTTTTTCTACTGGGGCTGAAATTACTTCTATTGACCGTTTTTACCAAGAAGTCAACATTGCATAGACCATCAATATTGATTTTGCGTAAACAATCTGCTCATATACAACTAAACATTATTAATACAGTGCGATAACGTTCCCTCGAAGGGGAACAAAAGATTCAAATGACGTCCGTTACGGTATTTGCTGTATCTGATAAGATAGGAAGGGAGCGAATGCACACGCAGTGCTTTTCGCGCATAAAAATCCGTTAATTTTGAAAGAAGCGAAGAAGTCACGTTCGTATCATAAACCCGGCCGCATACGAATCCTTTTGCACGAGAATGTCCTGTTTTCCTTTCTCTTCTGTTTTTAATTTAAAATTCCTTTCTCCGCCGGTGGCTCGCGCATATCCCGTTCGGAGCGATACGACAGAAATTCAAACTCGGATGATATTTCTCCCCCGTTTAAACAGAGACGAGACCGTGCACGCCCGTGGAATGTATTAATGGCGACGGTGACATTTGTGGCCGATATTAAAATTACGTCAACTCCTTCTGGTGATTTATGTCAAGCGTCGCGGAGCCATGGGCGTTGGGGGGTCATTTGTAGTAACGGACAGCGAAGGACGATAAATCTTACATGCGTTTTACGTTGTTGCATTTCTCCTTGCGACGCGATGCACATTGCGTCGAGTTTCCGCGAATTTCAGCGGGAATTCAGCCGAAGAAACCCCGGCCGGAAACTCGTATTTCATTGAAACGTGATCAATGCAGAAATGAATCCATCTGTTACGCGATATTATTTTATTTTAAAGAATAACAATTTTAGAGAGGCTTTCGACGCGTTCATACGTGCAAGTACGAAATTGTCAGCGCCCCACGTTTTTCGTTTTAAATCTTACAAGTATTTTCATAGCTATTAAAATCTGTATTTGGCTAGGAAAAATTATTTTATACTTTTTAGTCCGTCTTAAAAACGTGGTATATTAAAAATTCTTTTTATTTAAATAATTTTTGTATAATCGAGAAATGAGAACGCGACTCCCGCACCCTTGCAATCCTCGAAAAAGGAGTCTACTCCTTCAAATAAATAGTTTCAATCTTTCTACAGTTTGAAATTATTATTTACTCACCCATTGTTGTTATAAACGCATAAAACCCGCAGTCTAATGATGACTTTTACGTAGTATTACTCTGTGTAAGAGATAGATGCATTGATAGATAGTAGATTCGGGAGCCAATTGGGATTTGGGACCAGCCAAGACGTTCGCTATAATACCGTTTCTACCGATTATAGTGACAGAAACGCCTTACGTAGCATTTCGGGGCTACCGTGAGTGCATCTATTCTCATGCTAGATTCTGCGACAATAAATCGTGCGCGCAATTCGTGTCACTTTGATTGCAAGGTCGGCAAGTAATTGCGGATGTCTGTAAATCATTGAAGGACCCTCGCGTACTATATTATCCTTATTATGTATCACGGAAGCCGTGCAAACTGATACCATAGAAGGAAGGAGGACAAATTTCTACTTGCCTTACACGTTAGAAAATGATCTACGCCGTTTAACGAGAAAGATTCATTTAGCCAATTAATTAGAAAAGCTATACTTTTCTGTTGATTGAATTGTGGGAACCATAAGTGATCTGAATAAACGATGACCTGGAAAAATATTTTTATTTTCTATGGAAGAGATAAGTACCTATTATGCAACAATTATATGGTTGTGGACTAAGTAGAGGATCGTTGTTTTTATCCAGTTCTAGCACAGTTGTTTTAATGGGTCATGCAATCATGAATGATGCCTGTTTAGTCTTAATTTTAGATATATTATCTCTCATTTATTATTACGTCCTGTCGATATTTATGGTTGCATCACTATCCTGACATGTATCGCAGTTGTAGCTGTTAGTATGCACGCACAGCTCACTTTAGTCTTATTGGTGGCAATGAAGAGCAACAATAATGAATCAGTGGAACAAGGTAAGACAGTGTTAAACGAATCCGTGAAACGAGTGCTAAGACCTTGTCAGTAAGTACTTACTCCTGTAATCATTACTGAAATCAAAATCTTCTAAACTAACGATTTTTTGCCATTAGTGTAGCATTGAGTAATGCACGAGTGTAGGAGTAGCATTGCGTAGTGTGCATTAAAAAATAGACGATTCCATTTAGAAAACAAAGTTGATCCCATGAACGTGTGCCCCCTGATATCGTTTAACTTTTGTTTGAAACATTTTTTAATTACTCAATTTTTTACAATTACTCAATATATGTTACGAAACAACGAACAATATTTATAACCAATATAAGGTAAGCAAATATAAGGTAATGTATGTCATAATTATATCATACATAAACACGATTATAGTGTAACACTGATTATAGGAACATACTGTACCATAATAATATGTGAGCTTTTATCCATAATTTATGCTATACATGTACTTCTTCAGTTTGCAACAGATTGTAAAGATACTCCATGAACAACAATGACACAGAGAAAGGTATATACAGAAGAGTCTATACATACATATATTGATTATACGTAAGGGTCCTGCATTGTTTGTTGATACGTTAATTAGAGATTATCGGAGGCAGGCGATGAATGGAAAACTATCGCAAGACGTCAGCTCCTCGTACGTTTGATCCCTCTTGTTTCCGCGTTCATCTCAGCAAACGATTCATTAGGCAAAAAGGCAATCTCCCAGAGTTAGCTGACCGCAACATTAATTAGCCAACGAATGTTAATCCGGTACTTCTAAACTAATTTAATTAAAGCCTCCCGGCGCATTCCCCGCCTCGTGCCTAACTACGTGCTTTCGTCAGTATTGAGTTTTAGTTCTGTTATTCCCCTCAAGGTATCGAGCTTCTCGATGCACGGCCAATGCAATCAAACAGAAAACCGAGAAGAATATTCGTTGTTGAAAGCTTATTTGACAAATCGGCAAACATTACAGTTTCAAAATTAATGAGAATATTATTATCTATAAACTATATGATGTTCTATGATGTTATAATTATATGATGTTTTATGAGAAATAGAGTAAAGTAAAAATAAATACTAAAGTAAAAATAAAAATGAACAGGTCCGATACAAAACTGTGAAGACATTACGAAAATTGAAGGATACTATTGCATTATTTTCGATTAAAATTATTAAAAAGGAAAATACAATTTTCTTTCATTTCTGCTATGTATAATTGACTTGGGCAATTTTTATTTTGCATAAAGATCCGCTATCTAGTAATAACGCTTTAAAGTAAAAATAGAAATATTAATTTTCGTTTGTGCTTCACAAATTTCCACCAGTCATAAATGCATAAAGATCCGCAGTCTAGTTACCTCATACACAGAGTGCTTCGCTTAACGTGCCTAATTACCTTAAATCATTCTTTTATTAGTGGATCGATCGAAACTTTGTACCGCACAATATCGTTCAGAGAATCTTTCAGGATGATTATAGTGGAGTTTTCATTAATTTTTGCTTATCGAAGTTTCCAAGATTACTTTCAGTTCTTTTATATGTAGATGAACTCACATTTTCCTGCGCCCAGTTTTTATCGATTGTTCAGCAAAGTTTAGGAAACATCGTAAAACTAATTTCTGAAAGTAACTATCTTAGAAGCCTTTTTCACGTATATCGTGCAGCACACGCAAAATTTCTAATTATCTTAGCTACCTCAAGTTTATGCTGTTCACCTCGTATATATGTATATGAATTTATGTTAGTACAAAATATCTTATCTGAAAGCAAATAGTTGAAAGGGTCGATATGACACCGAGCCAAAATTTTTATCATTTTTTAGGACCTGCCGATGATATGTTTTTACATGTAATCCATTAATCGGTCGATGCACAATTTAATTTACTTCTAACAGTTTAAAAAAACATATTTCGAACAACATTAATATTAAATAAATTGATACACATTGAAAGAACTTTTAAAAGTAAACATACACCATTCCATCAATGTTCTCTTTTTATTTTGTGGCGTTCATCAAAGAAAGAAAGAAAAATATTTCTCGCGACAGATGCATAAAATTTTAATTTTGCACGAAGATCCGAAGTGTAGTCACGTGCACTAAAATTCGAAATTCGTCTGGATCGCAACGAAAATCTATTTACAAGTTTACAGGGTTGCGTCTAGTACACCGTGTAACGAAGGAAGAGTGGCAGAAATTAAATATCGTTTCTCAGGTTTCCGAGGGCATTATTCTCAGCAACCTACACGAAGGGAGTGTGTGAGTGGTCGCCTAAATAGTTAAATTAGATAATGGTGGCAGCCCAGCAGGCAGGACCGGCACGTGGAATTGGGTCAATTGATTCCTCCTCCGTCGTTATTATCATCTCCTAGCTGACTCGTCTTGTTTGCAGTAAACCGACTGTTCGGCACTAGTGATTCACTATCTCCGATATCATTTAGACACCCTTTAACGACGGCAATCAGTCAAATTGAGAATCAGTAATTTTCATAAATCAAGTTGCAATTTGACTCGTCAAGTCATCGTCTTCGAAGGTAATTACACGAACTGCATGTTTGGACATGTTTAAGCTATGACCCAACAATTTGCAGACGTGGGTAAGTTCGAGTAAACAATGTCCTAATTAGCACACAACGTCTAAGCAGATTGGTATTAATAACATCTGGATTATCACTCCTCGTAAAGCAACAACCCCTAAAAGGGATTGGCAATTTATGCTCTTTCCATGCAGCAAGTTATTCAACAAATCCGACTTTTTTATCACCGGATCATTAGCCTCAGAAAGGAAGCTTAATTGCATGTTTTATTTCTTTGTTCATGCACAATCACTTTGTTCAATTACATCAGCTACATTCTGTGCTCGCGAGCTAATCCTGCGTAATGATTTTAATGACCTGCATCGCGTACATACATCTATTGAAATCAATATTGTTCAGTTCATTGTTTATTGAATACTGTAGCACGACTGGAACCTCTTCATTTTAATCAAGCATTACGTGAATGTAAGAGTAAAATATTTACAGTAAAATTGAAAATGTTTAGTCTAATTAACTAATCCTTCATAATTCCTTGAGAACTCTGGAAAAATATTCGGTTTACCGATTGTTACCCGTGAAACATTTCTTATGAATCTTTGAAGGTGTCAGCATGTCGCAACAGCTGTTCTTTTTCAATGCGACCGCCTTCGACCCGAGCACAAGCCCGTGAACGTCTCATTACAGACTTCCGGAGCCGTCCAAAATTTGCCAAGCGTTCGAATCCGCTGGCAACTCTCTTTAGCACGCTGCTGAAGTGCATCAACGTTATCTCGAGCGTGTCGTAAACCAAAGTCTTCGGAACTTCGTTTGCCAGAAGGATTAAAGACAAAAACCGACTGTAGCTCGGAAACAAGGTCAGATAAGGAGATCGTGTACGTTTTTTTACCATGTTTACCGAATCCACCGCAAATTATGCGCGCAAACTTGTGCTGCACATCTCTGGATGCATCAACTATTTTGTTAGTGCTCGAAGAAAGGGTGTTCCGCTCATCGGAGCGGCTGATATTTCGTAATGCGCGAAGGGACGAGTGATTTACATTTCGAAGCAATTTGTACGTGGTGCAGATTGCTCGCAAGTTCCTGGCGTTTATCCCAGATCTTATTCGGTAATGCCCGAGCCAAGTTCGCGACGACGACGTCAGTTGCGCAAACAGAAGTCAGTGCATCTTCCATCTTGTTTAGCCTGAAATCCTCTGTATCGGTAAGAATCATCGCGTTAATCAAGGAGCAGGACGAAGTAGCAGGGCTGCAACCAAGGAGGACGCTCCCGAGTCTTTCCTCGTGGGACTGATCGAACGTGTACGAAGTCAACCCTATTTTCACCCCCTCGAGTCACAGTGGTAAATCCTCGGTTCCCTTGGGCGAACTTCGGTAAACAAGGACGCCAAGTTCCTGCAGTGGGAAGAAGCCCGAGCTTGAAAGTAAGTGGGAACTATAACGCCGTTCTTAGGAGACGGAACTTCGCTGGATGCTGGCTAACAGGAACTAATGGGAGCGGGACTGCATAAGGATTCATATTGAAATAGCCGTAGCCATTGACAGGGCTAACTTTCTCTCGAGCACATATTAATTACGCTTTCGAGAGCTTTCGAGTGTTTTCCCCGGCAAAGACGACGTCAGATTGTTAGATAGGTAGCTAATATGTAGCCAGCGGGTTTTATGCATTTATGTGTAGGTGTAACTCGAAATTATGTTTATGAGTAGGTGTAACTCGAAACAGTGAAAACATTAGAAGAATTTAAAACCACTGTTATATTATTCTCGACCTATTAATTATACTAAGAAAGAAAATAAATTTTCACTTCACCCCAGTTGATTGAAAATCAAGTAGAAAATTTTTATTTTACATAGAGATCCGCCTAATAAGACTGTTGCTCTTCGGGATGCGAAGAGTTGTTTATCAACACTATTAAATTTTTTAAATTTTATTTTACCTGATTGTAATTTCCAAAATTTCCGTTACATATTATCTGGTAAAGTAATCCGTCTGGCTTGGTAAAATAAGCGTGGTAAAAACTGAGGTCTGGTCCATTCATAAAAAAGTTAGCCCGATTTAAAATGTGAATTATGAGATTGACGGTCGGTGTTTGTTATAGTAATGGTTTCCATACTGTTCAACGAATCCGCATCACATTTGGCATGAAAACGCTTCGACACGCTAGAAAGAATACTGTTCGAGTCCCTACCACCCAACCACCCTCAAAACCCACCCTTCTAAAGCCAGAGCAACGTTGTGCATACGCAGCTGGTAACTTGCAATGAAAAGTACATTCTTTCTAAAAATTAAATATCACTAGAGAGGCAATTTGAGTGCGATATTAAATTCAGATCATTGGGAAAGATATCAGGATATTTCCGATAACATGCTTGTCCTGCAACGCATGATATCGGGATAGTTTGGTTCTTCAGCATTTGTGCAATTTGCATATTCTGCCATTATGTAAGTATTATTCAAAAATTTGAAAGGATTCGGTTCGAATGAATGTATACGTTCCTTCAGAATTATAAATTTAGTTATACATATAATAGTAGAATAGAAAATTTCTATTTCATAAATAAATTCACAATGTACTCCTTTCTATCATGTATACAACGCTAAGTTTGTTGTGCTTGAGTAATTCTTTGATTTGCAAGAGATTATTAAATCAAGATAGATAAAATGTTAAAGAACTGGTATATTCTACAAATTTCGCAGTACACAAAATAATTCCATTTCTCAATAATTTTCGAAAACGAATATTGCACGCGAATTACAAAGCTTGACAGCGCGATGCCAATTTTGGCCGTATTTTAACAGCGCCCAGTCGGTTCCCCAGCATTTTTGTATTTGCTGTCGGAGCTCCGGGGAGCCTACATAAAATGTTTACTTTATGATAGCAAACGCAAAAGCGAGATTGGTACGCAGCGATCGGAATGTCCGGTATTGTCTCCATTTCGTTTCACCAATGCTCAGTGACTGGCGTGGCTCTTCGTTTCTCCCCCATAATTTTTCTCGCTCCTTCTTCCGTTTTTTTTTTATTTTTATACATATAACGCGCATGCGTGCAGGTGAGATTGATCGCGAACGTACCATGTGTCCATCGTGTGTGTTCATAAACCATACAACGGGGATCCATCGGTCCGTGACGAGTTACGCCCCTCGCACAGCATAGCCGTGATGTTTCCTGCGGATAGAACCAGCTACTGGAAACCGGTTCCTCTCCAGACAGAATGGAGCAGAAGCCCGTGTCAATAGATCGATGCCAGACGCAATTTGACCGAGTACTATGGAAAGTACATATAACCAGTATTCAATGAATTTTATTCAAATTTTTACTAAATTCGATAATGGCGAACGGAGAGGGAATATTCAGCCTCCGACTGCGCCACGGTTGAAATAGAAAAAGCGTGCTTCCGCGGACATTATGCGCCGCGATAGCAGTCGCCGGCATCCAAAGTCTATTAGGATCACTTCAATCAGCCGACACAGAGAACGGAAAAATAATTATTCTGCTGTGTGATTATTAGACATGGAGCTTCATGCAAAAACGTTAACGTCCCAAAAATTTCTTTCGCAATGTGTACGTTTAATATTGTTAAATATTACAATGTCATCACCTGTTCGTTAATGTCTTTGTATTTAATAAATTGCTAAACGTCCAAGCGTGGTACGAATGAATATTATATGATTTGATGAAATTTTCAGTATGTGTATAACTAACAAAGATCTACAAAACATATATTTTAAATTTTCATTAAGGGCCCAAATAAAAAAGTTTTAAAAAATTCCTTTTCTATCTTTGCATGCAACCTTGTAAATTGTAATTTTTAGAAAATCTTTTTTGCAGATCATTTAGTAAACCAATGCTTCTAATTGATTATAAAAAATCAGGTCGTTTGGTACAATTATAAAAAAGTTATTCTATTTTAAAAGGTGTACGAACACTTTGTGCACCCACTGTAGGTAGAAGAAACTGCGAAGCTGTCCTAGTTGAACCAACTACGTTATCTGCGAGTGACAGACAAGTTTTCAGAAGTGGAAAGCACGTTTTGATTGCATGTGTCTACTCAAATTATCGCTTCCCAGACCACTCGAGTAGCCTCTGTGAAGGTCTCTATATTTGGTCCACCGAGAATAGAAAGACGACCAATTCTATAGTCGGTAGTCACATTAAGGGTTCAGCGAATTCCGAGAAGATGGATTGTAGACAGTCTGAGTGCCTAAATTTGTTAAAGCAGTCCCCCGGCGGGCAAACTATGCGGGTTGGAACCCTGGCCCAGAACTCGATCGATCGGTTCTCCTATCTCTGAAAATTCATACGTTCACTCAACAATCATAATCGAATTTTCATCTCCATTTAAACCATTTAAAACGTGATACAAGAATAACTTGATGAACACAAACGAATGCAAACCATTTCCGTTCCAACCGAAGTCTTCTGACTCCTGAAATAGTTGTTTTAATTTCGTCTATTGATGATTGGCTGGTGAAGCATTGTGTTAAATATTCATGCAATATTGCTGAAACCTGTAATAGCAGGTATACTGAATGAACCTAAATTTTTAAGCTTGAATCTACAATTTACATGTAAATCTTTGGTTGTATGTCTACCCTTCAAGCTTTTATATCCTGGAAATATTTACTTTGAACTACCATTTTTATTCAAGCGTGCCTAGATATTTTACGTTTATTAAAATAATTTGATTGGATGATTTTAACTAGGAAAAAAAGTTTAAAGAACTTCGAAATGTTGCTGTATTATTTTCATCTGATCACAATCATTTCAAAAAGAAATAAATGTCTATCTAATTTTTATATCTCGCTACTAACGCGCGCGCAGTTTATATTCATCAATTATCTTAAAAGCACACTGTCAATGTTAGAATTCTATGACTTACGCTCAAACCAACTCCCGTTCTTTTGGTCCATTCGTTACAGAAAATGTAAAAAAATATTTCCAATAAAAATGATTACTTCGAAAAAAGTCTCCCTGGAATCATATATTGTATTTACCTGTATTTGTGTCCTTCGTTCTATAAAAACAAAAAGAAATATTGGACACACAAAGAGCTCTCCGGCGGACTTCCGTATGAAAGAAATAAAGAAAATCATTTTGCATGAACCATACAAAGGTTGCTACACATCTTGTCGAAATGTCACAATCAGCTGATTGAACGCTTCCGAACTCGTGCCGTAATTGAAACGATATAATGAAACATTTCTCTTCTGTATTAATTAGCACGTTAAAATAATCGTGCTAATTGAATGGACACAAGAAAGATCTCAAATGAGAAATATTGGAAAAATTGTTAAATAATTAATTATTATTTGTAGTTGTCGTACTATTTTTCTCATATACTTATCACTCATATTTATCAATTATTAGAGCCTCACCTGAAATTTATAACATAATTAAAGCTGGAACTTAAGCGACATTCTACGAACAATTAATTACTTAGCGAGTTGCTTTATTTGATTATTTGGCACACCCTCGCTGCTGTTCTTATTCCGCGTCATCGACAAGGTTGCAGCAAAACTAGCCTACTATCAGCTGCTACTATGTCTCGATGAAGATTGCGATTAGCATATAAGGAGGTCGTCAATTTGAGATTAGAGAGAGAGAGAGAGAGAGAGAGAGAGAGAGAGAGAGAGAGAGAGAGGGAGAGAGTGTGTGTGTGTGTACAATGCAAGCAGAATTTTCATACGATTCTGTTCTACATACTCATTCCGTTATCGTTTCACTTCCTCGTACTAACAACATAATTCCCGATGGAAACAACATGATTTCAGTTCCTATTAACACTAAACCACTGCCGGTGAAATGACCGGTTTTATATTTTTCATTTTGAAATTATGAAGCTGTTTACATGGAAATTGATTAGATAAATTTCTTATCCAAGCACACATTGTGATAAAAATTGCACAACCTCTAATAAATAGAGCCTTGTCATTTTTGTAAGTTAAAACATTTTAATCGCTTTTAGTGCTCGATAGGTTTAGTGTTAATCTTCACACAGAATTAATAAAACATCATCCTTATAGCTTCTCCTCACAGTTCGATGGCCAATGGATAATTTCCACAATCGATAAACACGTTTTTAGTTACGTAATTATTAGGAACATTGTCGTCGGCAACTTCTAACGATCCCTACTTTAGTAGTTCGCGCGTCTCTCGATTGCGTTCGGGAGAGAAAAAGGGCCGATCATTGAAAATAATTGCGTTCGCTGTATGAAAGGGGTTCATAATTTCGCCGGGGAAGATACGTTCAAGAGAATTACTCTTTGTTAGAAACGTTCCCCGTCCATCGAGGACAAGGGAGCAATTTTACTTGAAAATGTCTCGAGTCGCCCGGAACTTTTCCCGGGGAAAAGTTGTTCGTTGGGAAAGAGAGGAGGTAGCGTATCTAGAAATGAAATCCTCCCGGAGCTGTCTGGAACACCAAATCAAACTGATTCGACCAGCTAAGAGACAGAAGAGGCGAAGAGTATGGCGAAGCTTTTCCTTCGTTTACGGGCAGAGATTCGGCAAAGAGCGGCCACGGGCATGGAAACACGATCTCTATCGACCCGAGGCCTTCCGGATTGTAATTCAAATACCCTGAAAATTTGATAGGACCCGGGTCGGTATCCTTGTCGCGGCACTATTAGACTCAATGGTCTAGCTTCAATAAACTGCACGCTATTCCTGAATCATGGGAAAGGGAAATCTCCCTGTTCGGATTACACGGTTGCGCTAATTTAAAGGTGACGCCGCGCTGTCCCATTTACGCCTACAGTGTACACCGAGAGCACATCGCCGCGCACTCTGACCCACTTACCTCAATTCTTTCGTTACCTTGAGCGTGAACCCCATTTCGCAACCGATACCCACCACTATTTTATACTATTTTATGAACAACCTCTGCCATCGAGGCACGCGCGCTGACCCGTAAATTTGATGGAACGAATTTTCTGCATACTGTTGCACCAACTGCACCGCGTTCAAAGTAACAACCCCTGCCAGAAACTGTCTAATTTTCTAACTTTGGGAAAATCTACGTTCCTCTTGTTTTTACTCGGAGTCTGCCAAAAGATTTATTCTAAGTTATTATGACATCTATAAATGGGCACAACTTTAAATACGTTTTTGAAAATAGCAGAAAATGTTCATGGGAGTATCCTGGTCTAGAACTTTAGAAAATCGACACTTTTCTTGTTTGTGTCCCCGAAAACATGTTTGCCGAAGGATTTCTCGCAATTCATAAGAATAACGATCTGTAAAAGTTACGGATAGGAACACTTTAAACACATTTTTGCTGATACGATATCTGAAAACGTAGTTGTCCGAGAAACTTCAAACTTCAAAAGAATCTTCCGAAGATTTACTCTTATCGGATAAATCAGAATCTTCAAAAAATCTTGATCTAATATTTTACTTTTATTACGATTACCGAAAAAGAAATATCTTATTTTCTGAATAAAACACTATTGTTCTTAATTTCTTGCCTGTAATAGTTCGCACATTCATCGACATCATATTTTTAAGCAGAACTAAGGGAAGACACAACGTTCGTTGAAAAATTAGACGGAAGAGGTATCTTATGTTTCTCAATCCCACTCTTCCGTGTTTCCTCCTGCTTTCAGAATATTGCTTTCTCGTCTTTTTCCCCCTGACCGCAACCATCCTTCCCGTGTCACTTGATATATTTTCTGTCATTAGGATTAAAAGTTAAATCCTCTTTTAAGGGCATACTGCAAAATTTATGTCACTGAATAGAGTGTCAAGTTCTACTTTCAAGCAGCTTAGATCCGAGTTGCTTACTAATGAAGGGCTTCGTGAACTTCATTTCATAGACGAAAAATTTTATTTAATTCTTCGAGCCATTTAGAGTTGAATCTCCTACATATTTTTTAAAATCATTATAACATTTTTAAAAAAGTTTAAGCAGGTTTTAACAATATCAACTCCCATAACTCCCTAACTGGAGTTAAAAATTCTAATGTATTGTAAAATCGATATTTCCTCGGCAGACATGTGAAGTTCGAGAAAACTAACAAATTTTATTGAAACACAACACGGTTCCTGGCAAACAATTATTGAATTCCATTCAATCCAGACCTGTAATTCTATAACGGATTCAATAACATTTTTCAATTATTCCTTTAAATTGCCTTTGAATCACCAGTTTTAAAAATTGGAAAAATTTCTTTTTATTAATCTTGTTGAATTTAGTAGGGAAATGGTTCTCATTGTTTATAATACTATTTGCTAAACAGACACGTGATGCAGGGAAAGAGGAGGTAATACAGGAAGTAAAATTGAAGCCTGATAGTCACTGCTGACTGTTCAGCTTTCCGGGATTTATCCGAGATCCACCCCTTTCGGTAGATCTTCTACAGAGTACAATCTACATCGTACGAATCTAGAATCTACACTGTCAGGCTAGAAAACAGTGTCTTCAGTCTTCGATTTCACGCCACGATAGAAATGGCGCAGATGTGCGAATCGCTTCGTCGCGTTCCACGCGAAAATTTAACACGAAGAGTAAACGGTTAATCTACTGGCTATAGTAATCTGTGACTATAAGAATTAATGGTTGGCGCAGTGGAAATGGGAATTACGGAGTTCGGCGATACCTTCTGTTTTAACGAAGAATATGCTCCAGAGAAAACATTATTTTAGATCACTCAATCTTGGAAAATGTACGAAAATAGAGAGCACGGGTATTCTTTTTAAAAATATGTGTGCTTATTCTTAATAACGAAATATTATTTTAACTCGATGTATCCGTAGCCGTTTTCCATCTGGAAAGTACAGAAACGGACAAAAATGTGATCGAAATTGTGGATTTCTTACGAATTTTTGGTTTCCAAAATTGCCGTTCGAATTGCACACGATTATTCAATATTTTCCTATCTTATGAAGTACATAGTCTGTTTTTCCTGCCAGAGAAATTTAAACTTTTTCGTTCGATGTTTTACTTTACTGTATGTAATATTTAAGTTTACTATAATTCTGTGACTGTGAAAATAATAACGTACAAAGTTTATTTTATTACCTTTAGTATCGACCAGAGTTGGGCATAAATCGATTAAAATTTTAATCAAGATTGATTGATTAATGTGAACGATTAAAAAAGGTAATCATTGAAAAATCGACGATTGATTCAATCGATTGATGAAGTTAATCGTCAATCGTTGATTAAAGAAAGAAATCATCGAAAAATCGGAGACTGATTTAATCAATTGTTGAAGTTAATCGTCTATCCATAAATTGTAATAAGTAGGCACATAGAGATCGTATTATAGACCAAATGACAATATACCTAAACTCAGTTACAATTTTTTTCAGTATGCATACAGTTTTGATTCCGTATTTCATTTCGAAATTTCAGCAGTTAATCGAAATTAAATTACCCGATTGACGATTACAATTGAAGAGAATGTACCTAATCGTTAACCGCAATTAACGACTAAAGTAGGAGTTTAATTGTGAATTGCGATTAAAAAACGATTGAAGTAGAAATTTATTTTTGCCCAACTCTGGTATCGACAGAACCGGAACGCGTGACGACTGGTACAAACTACGAGAGAATACCTTTCGCAACTACGTTCCGAGGAGCGTATTGGGGTATAAGTTGTGAGTGAGAAGGGCTCATAAATTAGAATCTGAATGAATCCAAGCCACTAAAATTGTCAAAAACATCCGGGGAGAATTAAACTCGATGAAAAACGGTGACTTACATCCCCTCTTTCCGTGGCCACAAAGAAAGGTCAATAAAATTTTATCGCTGACCCCGGAATCGGTTTAGGTGCAGTTTTTTAAAGAGTTCCAGTTGATAGTCGTTTCCCTATAGCTCTCGTCTTTAATTATCCCGCAGTAAACCGTGCCGGACGGGTTGGTAGCCATACGCTTCAGCAAACTGTGATTCGTGACATCCGTGTCTCGTAATAAAGACAACCGCCGCGTATACAGTATCTCCATTTACACACCGGCGGCGGGTAATTATATGATCCAACTTTGGACTATACCGAAGAGAGCATCCATTCATCGTCGAGAAAACTAATCTAAACATATCAGCCATTATGGCGGAGGTATATGTTGTTTAATAGAAGCGTACGAAACGCGGCGTGCCTTTCGCGAGCGAACAAATAGCTGTAATCGTAATAAACCTAGCGCGCGTTTCCATTGGAACAGCGATATTGCCGCCGCCGAGCGCCGACGAGCGTTAGCGATTTAATATTTTCAAACTGGGGACTGATAATTTCCCGTGCATCCCCGCGGATGCATAAATCGAAACAACGACTGCGTGGTTTCTATAAGAACATTTACAATGGAATATTAACTCCTTGCCTTACAATCTAATTCCAAGGTTTCAGATTAAAAGGGAAGAGGTATTTATGAAGTTGCACGCTCCCCTGATTTGTTAACACTACACCCACCACTGCCGGTCGACATGACCGGTCTTATATTTTTCATTTTACAATTACCGGAACTATGAAGTCGCTTATCCAAGTACATATTGTAATTTTTGTAAGCTGACACATTTTAATCGCTTTCAGTGCTCGGTGAGTTTAGTGTTAAATCCAAAGGGAAACCAGTGGTGAATTGTATTACTAACCACCCACTACTTGCATTATTAAATTACTTGACATTTTTTTTATCGAAAACAGCACTGATTCCATAGTAATTCCGTCCACTGTATCCGTTCGCGTAACCATCGTTCCAACTTCTTGCTCACGACACTGGACTCACGAAGAAAAGCTGCCTAATAGAAATTCATGTTGCGTCCACGAAAATTACGAGCAATACCGAGAGCCGTGGAAACAGTTGCCGGAGCGGCATGGCAGCAGGACACTTTGTCTCGTTAACCTAACTGAACATTTCCCGACAAATGTGAAATAATTGCAGGAAAAGTTTCCCGGCGAATTCGGTTTCACTTTTCTGGTTCGCGTCCGAGTGTGTGTGGTTCTCGCCACCGTTCCGCGGAAATATGAAACGAGAACGGCGCGAAAAACCGATCGTTGGGATTCCATCGTGAAATTCGAGTGTAGAGGGTTCTTTTTGCACGGTGGAAACGTTCGTTTCAACGTTGGAACACCGGCGCACACAGAAGTCGACTTTAAAAATTTATTCCGAGCTATAATATTTTTGCTTCCCAGGATAATTAAGCATACGAGGATCAATACGCCGGTTTGTGTTTAAAACACAACAGAAATTTACTTTCGCCGTTATTGTTATAATAAATGCCAAACCCTCGGGAACACGCCGGCAGGAAATGAATGCCTTTTGTTGAGCTGCGAAGCATCCGTCGAGGCACTGCGTTAAATTACTAGCAATTTAAGTAATACCGACGCAACATTTTGGGCGTAACCGGGAAAGTTTCAATTGGACGTTAACGAAATTCTGCGGAATTCTACGGTTCACGAATTCTATACTAGATTGCACTCTTTATTATATAATAAATAACGCTGTTTAAAAATATTTGGACCGTGGAGTTTCAGATTTTCTATGGCAAACAGTGACAGCATATTCTATGAATGGAATGAGTTCCAGATTATTAATCGCAAGCTGTCATTCACATTATTTTGTTGAAGTTCACAAAGTTCAGCAATCCAACAGGTTCTATTAGTGAGAACATTCTAGTTTATGGATAGATTGTTTCATAAGAAAGGTGACGGTTTGACAAAAGACAAAAAAAAATGTACAATGAAGAAGGAAGACTGTACAGACAGTCTCGAATGCGCCTGGTATTATAAATTTCAAGTTCGACCATCGCGGCACGCTGTCCGATTCCGACCATTGTTCGGTAAATTAATTTTAGGCAATTGTTTCAAATTCTGTAGAGCTAATGGTTGCGTATTACTGTAAAGTATCTATTGAAGCATAAAACAATGCCAGGACTAGGAACTTTGAAATACGTCTCCCCGCATTTAGCCGGGATTTGCGTCTTTTAGAAAATAACAGTGCTCGAAAACAATGGGCTCGCTTGAGATTTCGGCGACCATTTCCAGACCGTTTAAGATCATAAATTCTCTCCGACTCACTCTCTGCAAAGTAGCTGCGATTTTTGAATCTATTGTAACACAAAAGCATACGGTTTAATTCACCAATCATAAATTGTAACCGTGCATCGATGGTCGATGTATTAGTGCAGACTGTCAGACAATACACAAGAATTTATACATCATAGGAATGATAAAATTATTCATTGAAGTGAAAACTTCTTTAGGCGCACCGCGTACACAATTGCTGACCAGTGAATGAGCCTGATCCGTCACGCTCCGAGGTGAAACGCCATTCGGATAAACTCGGGGAGCCGAGTATTGGTCTGTTTTTTATTTTATTAGACAATTTTTAAGAGAATCTTTTGATTGAAGTACTATACTTGAAGCTGTTTCATTACGTTCTAAAATCTCATTAGCTGAAGACTGAAAATAAAGAGACGTTTTTCGATTTTTCGCGGAAAATATTTATAAAATAGTCAAAGTTTGAGTAAATCGTGCCGAGTTTGCGAATGCCTCGCAACGATAAGGGTTAACGGTCATATTGTTCCACGATGCACTGGTAGAAACCAGCACGTACGGGACTCGACTCTACCTCTCGCACCGTATTAACTGCAAACGGATATTCTCCAATCTCATTGTCCATTGTCGAGTGAATATCTAGGTGAGCCCTGCTGATGAGTTCAGATAATCTATTTCGGCTAGAAATGCTTAAAATTAAAATGCCTTGCCGCGGAGTCGGTAATCCTTGAAACCCTGCCTTTACCGGAGCTGATTGATTCTAGAACCACTCTTCATACTAAATCGCTGCCAACATCGTGTTAAATTAGATGTACCTACATTAACGTAGCTGTAGTCTTTTAATGCATCGAGCAATTTAACAAAATTCGATTCACATATGAGCTTATTCGATACATTATTTAATCTATCGAATTTTGTTTCATCTTCCTGCCAAAATACTTGATCGACGCTTAAACGAATGGTTTTTTATTACACGTTGTTTTCAATAGCATATGGAGATGATTTTATTTCAGTGTGAAAAACTGCTGCAATAAAGAAGAGTGCAACTCCACTGAGTGATTTGAGTAAACCATTAAAAGGCAATTAAAAATAAAGTACTGTTTCAAACGTGCTTTGAATTAACGATCAATTAATATCTCTGCCGATAAATGTTTACATTGGATATGAAAGCTACACCTTTAATACTGTTCCAATTCATGCAATTTAAACATTGCAGCTGCTTCAAGCCTAATTTTCTGCCGAAGTAGAAAAAAATAGTGACCATTCATTAATCTTTAAGTAAACTATTGTGTATTCAAATTTATGCTGATAATTATTTAATGAGTATTAATACTATAACTATTTGTGACTATCTCATTTCGTTTTCTATTTACCATTTCGATAGAGATGAATATTAAATGTCATTTAATTGAATCATTGCATTTTTAAAGTACAATTCGAAGGTCGATTGTATATTTTAATCTTAATCATTACTATAAAGTGTAATATATTTGGAAATATCTTGTAATATTTTACACTGTTATCTAATTTTTCATGTGTTCATAATTTTTGAAGTTGTTCTAAAGCGATATGTTTCTTCTGTTTTACAGCACGAAGACTGAATGAATATATCCACCACTATGAGCCACTGTCCTATCCTACACTAGACAGTCACTTGAGGGCCAAGAGGTCGGTTACCCGCGACAATTCTGTGACTCTGAAGTTTCGTTCGCACGGAAGGGACTTCCATATTCGACTGAAGCGGGACCTGACTACCTTTAGCAATAACCTAATTATCGAGGGCCCCTCCGGGCAATCGGAGGACCTCGAAACATCGCACATCTACCAGGGCCACTTAGTCGGTGAGTCGTGTTTCAACGAATACTCGAAAAATTACGGCGGATTCCCAGCTAATTACAGGAAAAATCTTGTTCTCGAAATAAAATTATTTTAGAAAGTTAGCCCGAGCTTCTGTACTCCGCGGCCGCGTATCCAGGAAATTCGCTTTAAAGCTTTTTACTGCTTTTTTAATGAGAAAAGTACAAAAATTATGATACAGATTTTACGTTCGTGTAATACTCATGAATAGTTGGCGAGCTTTCTTGTATGCGTGGCATGTGTGAATATACAAAGCACAATTCGACAACAAGCCCGAATGAAATCAATAACACGTTAGTGAAATGAAAATATTTTTTACTTTGATTTTGCAAAAAGAAAATATACGAACCGAATATTTAGTTATTATGTGGAAGCTTGGGTTACGAATTTATTAAACGTTGATCTCTGTTAATTTATTTTATATTGCTGGATGTTGAATAATTCTTCTTCCCGTTTGTATTGTCGTGTTGATCTTAAAATTTCTAATATGCATATTTAATTTTCGATCAGTGGATAGAACGCATATTAAATTTTCGAAGTCAATCGAAGCGTTTTATCTCGATGAACGCTTCATTAATTAAACATTTGATTATAAAATACGATAATATTCCGTTTCAAATAAATTCATGACTACCGAAGCAAATGTTTCAGTAAATAATTGATGTTCATTACATATCTCCATTCGTCATGTATTCCTCATATACTTTCGAATTTTCGCACATGAAAATAAAAAGAATAACATTGAAAATGAAAAATATAATTACACAATGTTAAGTCAACAAGCAAATACATCACTATAGTTCCTATAATATCTGCAATAATGAGATCGGGACAATTCACGTATAAATTACCAGTAACTCTCTCTCTCTCTCTCTCTCTCTTTTACGGTTTCTATTATAATATAAAACCAGATTTTGCGGGCTATACACCATGACTCATGTGCAAAGTATTTCTCTCTGCTCGTGCCATAAGGATGACTCCACACATGTAACCAAAAGTATCCATCCAGTGACACATTCATAACCGGAACACACAAGACCTGTATAACATAGTAGACATTTTGACAATGGTATACACTATTAGCGACTCCCACTAATATTCGGTCACTCTTAAAAAGACGATAACTTTTTTAATATTATACTACACGATCTGAACTTTTTTTGGAAGCTGGAGCAATTAGTTGGCTACAGACTGTGAAAAGAAATTTTTTCAAAAATTGCGATTGATCGGAATTCTACAAAAAATACTGAAAGTTGCATTTTACAACTTTTTTATGTGGGCCTATATCGAAAATTTTAAAAATACGATTTTGACAAAATTTTCAGAATATGTTTAATTGACACAGATCTACAAAACGTATTTTTTAAATTTTCGATTTAGGCCCACATAAAAACGTTGTGAAATGTAACTTTTAGTATTTTTTCTACAATTCCGATCAATTGCAATTTTTGAAAAAATTTTTTCACATCCTGTAGCAAACTAATTGCTAATCCCAAGAAAGGTTCAAATCGTATAGTTCAATATTAAAAAAGTTGTTGTCTTTTTAAGAGTGTCTGAATATTAGTGGGAGTCAGTGTACATAGAAAACTCGCGATAAAATAAATAGATATAGCAAAATCTATAAAGCGCGAGGATGGAATCAATAAATATTCTTCTTCATTTAAGCACGTTTCGCGTCACAAAGTTTGATCGCCGGCATGATACACACCATAAATGCATGATGTATCCATAACACGTCCAGCTGCGAGGATCATTCGAGCGTGCTATAGCCGGTGTAAGGTCAACGTGCAATATCGAAGGCACTGTTACAGGAGGGAACATGCTGTCTGGTTCGAGCAACATAGGAAAATAGTTTAAACAGCAGCGGGGTTCTTCCAGCATAAATCACGATCCGTTTGCGTCTTAAGTGCGCGCTGTTACATTCTAAACTTTGACCTGAACGAGGCAGTACCGTTGCACGGTATATACTCGGCGCGTTACGTCTACTCCCACGTTTTCCCGCGATATCCAGGTGTGGCACGCAAAAGTGCGTGTCACGCTAGATACCGGGTGAGACCTTTATTTCCATCGTAATAATTTAGCTCGGTTCGCGCGCGCAAAGGGACGTTTTAAATTATGGATTCGGCCGCTCTGGGGTGTTGGAACGGTTTATCTTTCACTTTTGTGCTCGCCCGACCCGGTTCTCCCACGCGTTTGCGTGTTTCCCGGCGAGAGCGATGAGAAAAGACCGATCTCTTATTTCGATTGTTTAATCGAGGCTTGCTTTAAATGTCGCGGCGTTCAACGAGCCGCTCGCGTTACCCCCTTTAATTTATTAAAACGGATCAACATGAAATTGCGTCCGCCAATTCTGTCAATAATATCAGCTCACGGAAATAGCTTCATTGTTACAGAAAACACATCAGCCGTGTCATTGTTTTGGATATCAATTGTAATTTCGTTACTCTGTATACTCGCAGAATTATGTCGATAACTGAGTTAACATTTCAAGTATTTAATGATGTCTTTTTCTTTTAATAATCGAGCGTAAAGAGCCAATGTAAAGCGGTAGAGTTCGTCGAGGTAAATTGTGTTGTTGTTATTTGAAAGTATTTTTCGTGACAATTTGAAAGTATTCAACTCCAGTAGCCCACCATTTGTACAAGGATAGTAAAAATTGTTTAATATTGACATACTAAAAATAATTGATTTAGACATACCAAAAGTTATTAAATACACGAACTTGACGTCACTAATATAGCGAAATTCGTCCTCGAATGTTCATTACTGTATGGAAATTACCGCAGAGATATGAAATTGAGAACTCGGTGTACAAAGTTCAGTTAAATATAATCTCAGTTAACTTTTGGTGAAATTTTTGTCTGTTTACGTGTTAGTTTATTCAAAACACGAATGCAACGTGGTCGAGTCATTTGAAAAAGTTGAACACGATATGGAAACATTCTCCATAAATTCTTCGCGGTACTTTTTACATTTTTGTTTACAACGAGGCGTTGTAGTTGTGTACATATTTTTTCTGGAAACGCAGGTACGAAGTGTTTTGCATTTTTATGTCCATTACTTCGTACATGTTTCATTCGTAATAAATGGTTGTTTGTACTAGAAAAATGTGACATTATTGTGTTTCTTAGAACTTTTACTTAATTCCTCATTACCCAATGATTAACTGTTTTGGCTTGCACCATATTTTTCCATTAAACTGCTCAAATATTTGCATAGAAGGTCGCAAATTAGCGAAGCCCTAAGGGGTTAGGCAACCACGTTACACGGCTTTCCGTCTAGCTGAACCCTCCTTGACTGTCATTATGTGTTGAAGAACACTCATGTCCTTCTTCTAAACAGCTTTATTAGAATAATGTGATACACTTGTTTAGTCAGGCAGGCAAAGGTGAGGGAGACGTTAGAAGTTCGATGTTCGCGCACGAAGTGTCTTTAGAGGCTTGCAAGGGGCCCCCTGATGTTCCTCTGAAAGTTCGCGAGAACCGGATGGCAGGCACACGCTACGTATGATGATACATAGGTCTCTGTCTGCACCTCATTTCTAACAGCAGTCCTTATCTTCGGCGGTGACGAAAATTTGGAACTTGGGCTGGTCACCAGCACCCTAAGTTTGACGCTCCCTTATCTGGGACGTAGCAACCCCTAGGCGGCTGCTTAACACCGCGGCGGAATAGACATTTAACTTTCCAACTCGATATTCTTGCTGCGGAGCGAAAGAAATACTTTGCGAGACCCCTAACAACATCCTAGTCTAAAAATTTCAAACAGGTGTACAGTGAAACAAAGTGAAACATGGTCAAACAGTATAGTCGCTTAACATTTTTAAATTTCCAGTTTAAATATGCATTGAACAAAACATTAGATTATAGGCAAAAATGTATGGCATCCAAGAAAATTGGTTTCAATGTTCCCTTCATTAAACTTCAGAAAATCTGTACACTCCATTCGACGTCGTTCTAGCTCTCGCGAACGATTTCTTAAATATTTATTCGATTCCTTACGAATTGTCGAACCGTTCTCGGATAATTGGGACATAGTGTATACAAGGAAATGTTTCATAGTAAACGCTGTATGTACATACAATCGAGTGATGCAGTGGAGTATGCTAGAACGAACGTAATTGGTTCTGGAACCTCGTTCGTTATAGCAGCTGTTCGTCCTAGCATGGATGCCTCGAGCTATATCGAGTATACGTTTAGGGGTAGCCAAGTCCCCAGTCTGGAGCAAAGTTGTCATCCAATAGAACAATTTAAATAAGAGAAATTTAAGAAACATCTACAGAAACGTACTGTATCATCTTGCTACACTCATCAAGTGGAAATGAAGCAACGGGAGTAGATTTTTCGCGAATTCCGAGAAGTCATATTTTTGTCTATGCATGAAAAGACAACAGTTCAACAGGATGTTTTTTCTGTGAGATTATTCTGCTAGACATTCGTCAATCATTACTGAATACGATTCTCTCTTTTTTTTCCAGGCGAACCTGGCAGTCACGTGTTCGGAAGCATCAGCGACGGTGTTTTCCACGGAAAAATAATTTCACCTCGCAGTGGCGCGTGGTACGTGGAAAAGGCGCACTATTACTTTCCACCATACGAGATAAATGACACACTACATTCTGTGATCTACCATGAAAATGACGTTCACGATCCGTACGCCCATCTTCGAAAAGGTTTGTTGAACAACCGCACATTATATTTCGCACACAACTGAACAACTTTTACCTATATGTACATGTTACTGCCGCCTTATTTTCCGAGGTATTTGTGAAAATAATTGTTAGGTACACTACAGCGAATTCCGTCATTTTAAATGAATTTTGGCGAAGTTCTTTTCTTGATGGTGATGCAGGGGAAGAGGTAGAATTCGCTTTTGTAAATAATTACTAATATTTGCTTATTTAAATATATCAGTTAGAACGTGTACATCAATCGATGTGCAACATATTAGCCAATCACTGTATCAGGTTTGCAAATTACAACTGTATGTTGGTAACACATTGCGAAATTGGATAAACAGCTCCCTAGAGTAGTACATACACAGTCGATGCGGCAAACGAAATTAACAGTTCCTGGATAGATAGTTCACAGTTTAGATCAATTGTATTTATCACTGAGGTGCACGAGACAAATAAAATTAAATTAAATGAATGATATAAGAATTTAAAAACCATATAGAAATTATCATAGATCAACTCATAGTATTGTACTGAACGATACAATTGCTAGGGACTTTTAGATGATGTTAGAGGAATTCAATTTTTGAATCCAATCATTTTGTCACCGCTGTTAAATAAAAGTCCAATAGTGCATTTCTACGTGCACGAAACTGTTATGGAAGTAAATCAACATCAGTCGCTGACTTCAATTAAACAAAAACGAAGAGGTTCAATATTGTACGTTAAAAGTATAACAAATGTTCTCCGACCCAGCCATCGCTGGAGGGGAAGTTATTCGAACAGTATTTTTCAAAGACTTGCACGTCTTTTTATATTATACGTTTTATTCCTTCCGGCCGAGCTCGTTTTTAGCGAATCGAATCTTGAGATTGCTGTTGGATTCACTTAGATACAGAGTGTCCCAGTTTAATCTGTTATTGAAAATATTTCGAAATACTTGCTGAATGGATGAAAATGCTTTTAGAGGTTTCCTTGCCGAAGTGTTGCTAGGTTGAAACACATTGGTCATTTATGTTTGTTTAAATGGAGCCCGCATATTTTTAACCGAATAGACCGATGCAACTCGCCGCTCTTCATCAAAATGTATTAACCTATTTACGTCCAAGAATCATTAATTTAAGAGATACTTCAATCTTGGTATCGATTAAATCTCTGTATACCCTGGAAGGCGCACTTCACCATTAAATTGAAGAAGTTGAATAATATTTTACTTGTTCTGTTATTTTCGAAATTTATCTATTTTATCTAAATTCTCATAGTTCAAATCAAAGATCATCAGTAGATGGTTTATCAAAAGATTGCTGAAAAGCGCCAGCAATTTTATTCACAAAATTCAAGAAAATCTTAGAATTAATATAATGCCACAACTTCTCCTGAAATTATTAATTTTTCAGTAGACAATGAACTTAAATACCTATACAGCTACCAAGCTTTGTTCGCAGCCATTTTACTTCAGCAACATTGTACATTTTACAATGGAAGCGCTGAATTATATTCTAAGTTTAATTTCGGGAATTGTTAGAACATTTCATTTGCAGAAATAAAAGTGAGTGCTCATGCATGTAGAATCGATGTTCCAGTATTTGCTCGCCGACAGGCGAACCGAACAGTTGCGATTTCACACTCGTAAAACTTCGCCTAATGACGGCACATCTTTCGGCAGCGCAGTCTTTCGTGTCAGCAAAAGAATGATGTCAAGTTTGTCGGCGGAGGTGGTCTCGTTTGGGTAACTGTTGAACCATTATGCACACCAGAGTTTCTATGGATTGGTCGGATAGTTTCCGTCAACACGGTCCTGTCGCAGCGGCGTCACGCGACTCTCTGCATTTACACACTTGGATGGCCATTCCTTTGCCGTTTCGAACCGTTTCGAACCGTCGAATGACAGTTTAGATTACATTGCAAGGCATCCTTAAAGGCGCATCCGACCGTATATGGTTTTTCACCGAATTACCTTAACGACGCACAGGGTATGCACAAGTAACTAGCAGTTTTAAAGAATGTAATGCAAAGGGTGCAAACAGAGGCACTTGTTACCGATACGGGCCAGTGAACGTGTGGCTCGTACGTTTCGAAAATTTTCTAAATTAATATACAACTGAAAAAGGATTTTCTGAGATTTTGATTGAACATACAAGTTGATTTTTTTATCGCAATTGGCTCGAAATAACGATTTATAAAATTTACAACCTGGTAGTTTCAAAAAGTACGATTTTCATTAACATGATACACTCCGCGACAAAGCGATAGAACACCCCTAGATTTCTAATGTTTCTCAATACCAATGATGTGTACAAAGATTGTGTATATAGATCTGTATAGAGTATCCTCTGTTTAGAAACATACGAAGTAACTGCTATTATGTACGTTGTGTCTTAGGAGTTATATCTGCTTACATGAAAATACATGAAAAACCGGTGCGTCAGAACGATAGGACATGGTGAAGAAGAATAGTGATTTAAGTTTATAAACAAGTGTTTTATTCGAATTTTAATAATGTGTACATTTTCCTCTTTTTTCTATCACTTCTAACAGTCTTTTAGGTAAACTTTTGTACAGTTTTTTTATGTATACTCTGGAAATACAGTTCCAACTTTCCTCAATCGCGGCTTTTAATTCTTCAAGAGAATAAAATTGTTTCCCACCTCGATATACATATCGAGATAATTGTCCCCATACATTTTCGATAATATTTAAATCCGGTGATCTTGCCGGCCACTGTAAAATATTTAATATTATTTATGTCAAAATAATTTTTAACAACTTTTGCAGTATGCACGGACGCGTTGTCGTGTTGAAATATGAATTTTTCCCCACACAACCGCCGTGAATGAGCTGTTATTTCCTCGTTTACCAATTTTATATAATCTAAACTTTTCATTTTTCCGGTTACAAATAGAATATTTGTTTTTCCATTATAGCCGATTGCTCCCCAAACCATTACGCCTCCTCCTTTCATTTGACGTCTCATTTGATGCTGCGGATCTTTTCTCAGGTCATGAAAATAGTATGACCAGCCATCAGGACCGTCCAATGTAAATCTCTTCTCATCTGCAAACATTACTTCAACATTTATTGCTTCACATTTTCATATATTTAAACGTTATTTTGTTTTCTTGCACTGGCCAGAAAACATTACTCTCTTCCATTTTTTCCTCCATCTTATGTGTTGTCGAGCAAATGTCAATCGATCTTCGACATGTTTCTTTGTTAACGGTGGCTTTCTTTTAATTTTTCTTCTTTGAATATGTTCTGATTTTTGCAAAATACGCTGTACGTTTCGTACACCAGTAGAAACACCAGCCTTTTGTGCAATTTGTCGTGATGTCAACATCGAATTGGATGCAACTTTTAATATTGCACGTACTTCACGGTCACTCACAGCACGTAAACGGCCTTTTCCTTTCTTCTTCCCGTAATTCTCAGGATTTTTTAATAAATTTGCTATTACATATCGGCTTCTGCCTATCAACTTAGATATTTTGTTAACACTTGCGCCTTCTTCTTTTAAATTTAATATCATTTTTATTTCTGTTGGATTTAATTGTTTACCGCGTCCCATTTTCGTTATTTCGCGTTAATAGAACTTCATCTGTTCATTGCCTCTTAGACACTGACTTAAATATGACAGTATGTCCTATCGTTCTGACGCACCGGTTTTTCATGTATTTTCATGTAAGCAGATATAACTCCTAAGACACAACGTACATAATAGCAATTACTTCGTATGTTACTAAACAGAGGATACTCTATTCAGATCTATATACACAATCTTTGTACAGATCATTGGTATTGAGAAACATTAGAAATTTAGGGGTGTCCTATCGCTTTGTCGCGGAGTGTACTGTAAAGCATATATCGTGGATAAATTGATTCAAAATTGGGGGAGACGTTTGAGACAGCCAATTAGTACAACTGCACAGGGCAGCAAATTCTAACGGTAGAACCGAGTGTCGTAAGTTACGATGAGAAATCTGTCTGGCCCGAAACTCGCAGGTAGTTAAATTTCTCTCGAGCAGGAAAAATCTGTAGAACCGTTCTTGCACAGTTAAAACAGCGGACGGTGTAATGTATAGAAGCCGAACTCAAACAGGTAGAATGTCTAGGTCGAGCTTCAGGACTTTCACGATTTAAAAGAGTGCCTAACGACGCGAATAGAGTTCCACGTAGATGCGGAACATTGCGCCTTCCAGTCCATTTACCTCGAGGATGGTTATACATACCGAGGACATTGCGTGTACGCGTCCCTCCGGGTTTCCAGTGATTCGTCTTTGAAGTCGCAGTACTAGTACGTTCCTCTTGTATGTGCAACCTAGCTTTTGCCATCTTTCAAACGGATCAGATAATAATGACGAATCGAAGTTACAGAACTATCGATTGCGGAAGAACTTGTTTCGATTGTTACGCGGTTCCATGAGCGTACAGAATTTATATTGGATTTGTTGGGCGGATATATCGATTATTGGTGTATCTAAAATACTTTAATTTCCCGAGCGTAACTATTTTTTCGACGCAGGAAATAGAACGCGCGTTTATCCGCGGGATTCGCTAAAATTGCATTTTGTAGCAAATATTAGCCACGCGAGTAGGGTGCCTATACAGATCTTTAAATATTCATGGAACTATTTCCTGTTGTTATGTTTCTTATAGACATGCATAGTGCTAGTTGTAATGTGAAACTTTGAACTCGGTGCCACGAGTCTATAGAGCGGTCTGAAACACTTATAATCATTATTAAGTAATTTCTTCAAACGTCTGACAATTTCAATTTTTAGGCCAACGTCACATGTGCGTCGTGTTTATATATTTATTCATGTTATAGTTCTATTGAAGATCCATATAGTGGCACAGAACGCTTAAAAATATTAAACACAATATTTAAAAATATATTCTACATCAAATTGATATACGAATAGTTACAGTGATAGACGTTTAATTTGTTTGATGAATTCATCTAGCTAAACACTTTCAAAATTTCAAGTCCTTTCGTACGTATTTTCAAGCCAATTTCTCCGCAACTTTTTCCGAAGATAATACGTAATAATTTCAGGAGAAGAAAAATTGACTTGTAAATTACGAGTGAAGATTTTTTCCTTGAATAACCGAGTGTTCCCTAGGGGGGGCGTTAATCGACTTCTTACGAATTAAACTAACGGACTCGATAAAAAGCATACAGAATCTACCGCGGCAAAGTTAACATGAAATATTACGGAACGTTTTTCGGTCATAAAATTTCAGAACCAAGTAAAACTAGCGAAACTTTATGCTTAACTGTCTGAGTGGTGATAACTGGACTGCGGATTTTTACGCAAATCCGCACCTTTGTGGACTAACTTTTATGCACGAACGTACATGAAAATTTCTCTAAATCTTTGAACATAAATCTTCAATCACTACAGATTGAATAATTATCAGCATCAATTTGAGGAGGCCCTGCGGCGACCTCGATAATCTACCTTGACACAATCCGTACGAAGTACGAAGCCAGTTTCATGTGATTTGTTCTATAAGCCGCGTGGGTCGCCAGTAATCTATCCAGTATGTCCATTATGCAATTTATTAAACAAATTGTGTTGCAGGATGCTCACCATATTACAGAAGTTATTATCCTAATGAGAATGTACGACCCGCGAAATACAAAACAGAGAGGAAAACAAAATAATAACATAATAATACGCGCCACTGGTAGGGTCATCGTCCCCCCGAAAAAAGGGGCACTGATTGCAAATTCCATGAATTCTATCGCGGAACTTCCTATAAACTTAATTTTGACCGTGCGCCACCGGAACGCGCATTTTTCCGCGCGTTACGTTTGCAACCTCAGCGTCGCGTCGGGGACTGAAAGAGTTCAGTCAAGTTTGATATTGTCCACCGTCGGGAACTCGAACGCGAGGGCGAATGTCTGCGCAACCGGCAAATAGTCAATTGCCGGGTGGAACGAGTTCCGCCACCCTGTAGGGAGATTACATTTTCGGGATAAAGGTGCGGGCTCCGGGGAACCGTTTGATAGCGTGAATTCCGTGCGCTGTTCGCGATATCATTACGGAAGAAAGTAGTCCATTCGAGTGTGCATGTATAGTGCTTACAGGGTGGAAGCAGGGAATAACAGAACGGAAGGAGTTCACCGAATCCGAATTAGGTATGGATGGCGGCGCTTTCATAGGTACGCATGCGGATTTAGCTCTCGTCCTACGACCCCCAAAACCCTGTTTATAGCATTTGTGCAAATAACCACCGCTTAAATAAACAGTGGCCGGATCGCGTATAATATTTATCGCGGTTGTCGTCCATATTGCGCTCCGCGGACGGACTGCCGCCATCTTGCCTGTTTGCGCACTGGATATACGCGTGCAGTTATGAGCCTGCAGCATTAACGCTCTGCGAGAATAGTACAATTTCGACCTGCGAATCCCTACACTTCTGGACAAAATGATCGCGCACGTGTGCTGTCTTTAATTTCTTGAAAACCACGTAGAAAGATGCACACGGTAACAATTATGATGTTGTGTGTTTCGTTCAGAAATTTTAGGTACATACACAATCTTCGAGAGATTAAAGTTTTGCCTAGGAGTGTACATAAGTACCTAGGGTTATCCAAAAGTACTTTTAGAATGTTGAATGAGGATATCTGTCAAACGCCATGTTTGTTTCTTGTCACTTTCTTGTATTTCTAACCTACAATTATAGAGAATTTTAACAATGGAGTCGTATACGATTGGATATCGTCCTTCACACACAATTGTCATAGATAATACCTGATAAATAAATAAAAAAACCAATAAAATTAAAAATAGTATGTTTTTTATTTAAAAAATCTCATAGTCTATTTTGGATAACCCTGTATAAGGCTCGAATAATAGAACCCGACGGATACACCAGCCACTTTCGGTCTTGCTTGCATCGCCGATGCATCCTCGGATGCATCTTCGGATGCCAGCATCGTGTCTCACGGTGATGGTAATGTTTCTTTAATCAGTTTCCCCGCTTATCTATCTTTCCTGTACACGCCAGAAGTATTAGGGTATCTAGGATAACGCTGCTGGGACTTCTGGTCTTCGTTTAATGTCCATGTGTATGCATGTATGCGCGGCCTGTCCTGGAAAGATAGGACGACTTGCGACTTATCGGCAGATTATGATACCCTCGCTGCAAACACTGATGTCCTCTATTAGGAAATCCTTAGGTTGCATGATGAACGTTTGATTGAAATCGGTATTTTATTTTCATTGCTGTTGCAATGTCCGCAGTTTATCTTCTCTCTGGATTTTTCAGCTGAAGAAAAACTGTTCATTACAATTGCAACAAACTGGAGTGAAATACAAAATTTATTTTGCTTCTCAGTAGGTCTACTAGGTTGCACATAATGCAACAATCTTTTATCTCTCCTATTGTTTTTGGTCATAAATGGTTAAAATCCGCAGTCTAATTATTGTCGAGTGCGTCTTATTGAAGTTATCACATTGTGGATTTAATACAAATTAGGATTTTTATTTTATTCTTATTATAAAGAATTTCCTAATCGATGAAAACAACGTTCTCTTATGCTGCTTTTCCAAGAATAAAAATGGACATTTTTAATAAAAATCCACAACTTGACTATTACTAAAATTCCATTGTGATGTGAATTGTAATTCTGAATATAATATTTTCTATTTAACTTGATACTTTCTCCACCCTTACGATCCCAATTAGTCAATACCAATTATATCGTCGGTCATCAAATGCTTCTATTGGATTTAATAACAACAATGGTAGTCGATAACGAGTTTACTTCACGTCGTACAAGAGGAAAAGGTCTATTGATTGAATTGTCGGTGTAATATGCCAATACGAGTGTGTTGCTCGTTGAACAACTTCTTTAATGGTGTAAGCCGGAAGCTATCAAAGCTTTCGACAAAATGTTCACTTCGCATGAAGCACAGCAATATGACTGTCACCAATAACAGTGACACGGAACATTTTATTTTGATCGACGACAGACGTTAAGCGCGTTCGTATTTTTGAGTCTGTGAACAACCTTTTGCCTTTCATCAGTCTTTATAACGGTAATCCATATTAACCCTGCTGCGTATAGATAGTACCAATAAATCCCTCGAATATCTTCACGCCAATGCGGCCGGTTATTAAAGCACCTGGCTCACAGTTAACCCGCCAATAAAACCAGCAGCAAGCACCACAATTATCTCGGATATCGGGGATCAACGGTGTTGGTTTGTTCTTACTTGTGATTCATTCTGATTCTAAAAAGTGCGAACGTAATTTAAGCGACCGTGATCGCAATCGGTTATCGATACACCCTGCCGTTCAAAAATTCTCACGGCTGTTATTACTCTATTAGAAATTCGGATGAATATTAAAATTTTCTTTATTATCGGTCTGCGGATCTTTATTTCCCATTTTTATCGGCTGTTACCTGAAAAATCTCCTTCGCTGATTAGAAAACAAAACTAAAAATGTCATTATTTTTGTTATAATACAAATGCTTCATAAATTTGCATACTTCATAAATGCATAAAGATCCAGAGACTAATTATGAGTGTACATTATTACTTTCATTTTCATTCATTTCATTCATATTACTGCAAATAGCATTTTCAATTTAATATTTATGTACTTAAAGATCATTCTATTTATAACGTGGAGTATTTTATTACCCAAGTATAAGAATAATGATTAATTTATAATATCATTTGATGATTTATTTTGTTTCCTGTTCGTTAATAAAGAAACGTCATTCAGAATATATGGATGAACCATTTTTGTGTGCAATTCTTGCATTGCACCATCCCTTAATCACATCTATTTTCTTGCAACAATTCAACAAACGATATTTCGAAGTTTGTCCGTGGCAACAAGTTCAAGAAAACTGTGATTGCTTTAGAAGTTTCTCAAGAAGGAAATCCTACTCACTTAGAAGAAAACGCGTTACTGTTCATTGCTTTAGCTTATGACGGTTGTTTGTTTCGTCTAGTTACAACATAGTTTTATACGGTCTTCTACGAAGAATTGTTATTATACTATACATTCATGGAAGTATCCGATAAGTATCGATCGGTGTTAGGTGTACATATATTGGTTAAGGGTACACAATCCAACATAACACTACATGCGATCGATAGTGTTTCATACATGGTCCACCATTACCTCTTCATTTCTCGCGTTGTGTAAAATTTGACTGGTGCGTCTATTTTTGTATGAAATTTTAATGAGACACTGTGTTCTCATTAATGGAATTTTCTGTGGATGTAATTTTGATGCGTTAATCATGTTTTGTCAATTATACTAAATCATTACTAGATAAATTTTTATTTAATCTTGTATCTATACTCTTGAATGTTGTATTTATGTTGGAAGTCTGATTTTGGTATAGAAATCATTTACCTTTGATTTCTGATGGTTGATACAGATCTACAAAACGTATTTTTTAAATTTTCAATATAGGCCCACATAAAAAAATTGTAAAATGCAACTCTTAGTATTTTTTCTACAATTCCGATCTATTGCAATTTTTGAAAAAATTTCTTTTCACATCCTGTAGTAAACTAATCCAACTTCCCAAAAAAGTTCGAATCGTATAGTAAAATATTCAAAAAATTATCGTCCTTTTTAGACCGTCCGAATATTAATTCCGACCACTGTATATTAAACGTAAAATATATCAACATTGTTTGTAACTTTTAATTACACACGGGAGAATGCAATTTGCGTAACAAGAGAAAGTCGTATCACTTTGATATCACTCGATGCAATTAGGAAACAATTGCAGCGTAAACAGCTGAACACTTTTCCCGCCTTTGAAATTTATTTTGCGTTCAAAGTGTTTCCACGAGTACAATAAGCGTCTGTAATGTTCATTTTATCACATACAAAGTAGATCATATAATTATCTTCGTTATTTATGGATATATGGGAACACCATTTGGAACATAGTCAATTGTTCTGAGAATCAAACAATGTGAAAGAAAGACTGATCTCTACATTTTTCCAAAGATTAACAAATTTTTCCAATTAGTTTTGGCACAAAGGCTGAATAATCGCATTCCTTCTTCTATGCTGTTTAATTGTTTAGGTATTGAGAGGGAGGGGGGCATAAACATCCGTCGGAGAGATGATCGGTTACGGAAGAGACTCGTCGAAGAAACGGGGGAAACATTAAATGACCGTCCTGAGATCTCGCCTCGTAAAAAGTGATACAGTGGCTTCACGTCGGTTGCGTTCGCCGGTGTCACAGTGAAAAAGGAAGTGCGATATCACACCCGTACGTACGTGGCCGGCCATGTCCTCAAAATAATAGCATCGTCGTTACGGGCGATACGATACCCAAGGGGAAGCGGTTAAGTTTGTCATTACGTGACGCATTATGTCCGGGCATCCGCTCTGCACAGACTCAACTCCCTGCATTTCGAAATTACACGAATAATTAAACTGCGCATCGGTATTTCCGCTGCGACTCGGTGCACCTACCTGCGAAGCGCAGACATGAAAGTACATACCGGCGTTTCAATGTCCTCATATTGTGCTGGGCGTTGATCAAATCTGTTATGTGTTGAGTCATAAGCAATTCTCGTTTTCGTTTTTCTGGGGATGTATCGATCCGAGATGCGAGCCACTCATTTGCTGAGCCAATTAACTCTACGAGAACACAAAGTAAAGAAAACTTGTGAAACAGTAAATATGTACATATAAATAGGAAAATTAATCCCTTGTCGTACCTTTTCTTTTATAGTTACAGTGATTAGAACGTCTTTATGCACAAAAATGTCGTGGAAGGGAAAAGAAAATGTATATTTTTTGTATGGCTACATTTATTTTAATGCTTAAATATTGATTACGATTACATTTATGGCAAAAATGGGTGGATATAATTTAAAACAGTAAAAACATTAAGACGATTTAAGAACATCCACATGTTATTTTCAATTTATTACAATTGTTAAAGATAGGAAGAAATTTTTATATAGTTCCTGTATCTTGTAATTGACGAAGAAAATCTTTATTTTGCATGAAGATCCGCAGTCTATTGATTACAAACGAATCAAATTTTATTTCATCTAAAATGAAACGCGTAACATTCATATTTGTTAGACTTTGTTAAAAACCTTCATCACGAGTCTGACTCGGCAAGGGGTTAAGAATTGATCAAGTATATGTATACAATATGTATATGTATAACAAAGATATATTTTGATTTTCTCCTTATTTGTAATACAATATATGTATACAATTAAGTTGTGGATATAAAAAATTCCAAGAAACTTCAGGGACTTCTCATCAATTTCGCGCATAATTTAGCACAGTTTCCTAAGAAAAGTATGAATGCTATTACATGCACAGAACACTAAGGTTAAATATTCCAATAAATTAGGCAAATCATCATCAATGATGAATGGTGAATTAGAGACTCCCCATCAATTTGGCACATAATTTAGCACAGCTTTCTAAGAAGAGTGTGAACGTAACTAGTACACGAACCCCGCACGGTTTCCTACGAAGATTGTGTAATGTAACCATTACATAAACAGAACCGGGAGTTGAATATTTGAATAGATTAGACACTAAACTCTGTCAACGTAGGATTTTGATTACCGCTTGCGTCCGCCCGGCTCCGTGTTAGGAGATATAGGAGGACATTTCCAGGGGGGTACAATAAAAGCATAACGAGCGTCTGGCATTTTATTGTCTCGCATAATTTTATAGCGATAACGTTTCACGTTGGCCGTAGGGGAGCATGGTGGCTGCGGAGTCACGGAAGACGTGGTGGAGTGGATGGAGAGAATTCAAAATTCTGGCGAGCCGGACGTTCCTTCAGCAGGGCCGACCGCAGACCTGAAGGATCCGAAGCCACCGTCAGATTCATGGAACGCCAATCAGGAATCACCTGGTCACAAATACACCCGGGAAGCTAACGAACCTAGTCATCGGAGGGTGCGAAGAGCAGCCAGACCAAAGGAGGACAACAAGAACACTTGTTCCCTTTTTATTCAGACTGATCCTCTTATATGGCGGCATATATCCGAACAGGTAAAACCAAATAAAGCCCGCCGCGAATGCATTTGACAGAGGCAAACGCTCTCGCTGGCCTCCTTTTCAAACCCGAGAAAGAGGGAAGAGAATACGGGCCATGTGCTTGCCTTTCAGAAACGATAACAACTGACCCATTTCTTTTTCGCTATAAAATTTAACTCGAAAACGTAATAATTCCTTGCGCAATCCACCGAATGCTCTGAATACCAGCCATTCTGTCGTTGTAGTCACATTCACACAGCTTTTCCCCGGTAATAGGGGCCGGCGTAATTTCATTTCGTATTTTCCTCCAAACTAGACGTCCTTGCATTCCCGGTGTCCTTGCGTTAGAAGAATATTTCCATCTCTGCATTCTTTTTGGTCCCCTCCTCTCGCCCCGCTGGACATTCTTTCCCGAGGCCATTATAAAAATCTCGTTTCCCCCCATACAAACCATTCCGGGACACGTAAAATTCGCGAATATTGAATTCCCGCGTTTCGTCTTTTCGCAGCTACACCACGACGCCGAGAAAACCAAAGAAGAGATACTGTCCCTCATCGCCCACCACGTCACCGCCGTCAATTACATTTACAGGGACACCAGGTTCGACGGCAGAATCAAGCATAGGAATATTAAGTTCGAGGTGCAACGGATAAAGGTAAGTCAATTGCGATCGATCATTACTTTCGCGAGAAGAGATCTGACGTACAGCGTCACATAGAGGAAAGTTGCCAATAGCGTACCACTTAAGAAATTTTCAGCCTCCAGAGAAATTTGCCATGGTTTTTTAGTATTATATCAATGCCCTGATATGTACCTACCTTCTACTCGTTTTTAAAATATATTGAATGTCATTGTTGACGGACAGCAAAATTGCTATAAACTTCTACTTTCTTGAGTAAGTTTTGTTTCTTGAGTTCTACTTTCTTCAGTTCTACTTTCTTTCTCTATGTAAAATATTAATTATAATCTATTAAGCTTCCTTTTGGTGCAGCATAATTATTGAAATCCCACGAGCTTCCGGTAGATAGAGTTAAAACTGATTAAAACTGATATTGCTCATTATATAATTGTTAAAAGTTACATCAGTGCTACATTTTTAAGTCTCTTGGAAAAGCAAATTGTGTCATGTTAGGTGTCATTTTAATCAGAAAAATGTTACAAAAATATGTTGGTGAAAGTTTATCCACTATCCTTTCAAACATTCAATACTAACGACCAGAGATCAAGGAGCACACGGTCTGTACACGATATAAGTAACATTTCGGTGTCGAAGTTTTCTCATACATATATCGGTTCACGACTATGTTTTACGATGAAAATGAATTTTTAAAACCGGTGGAAGAATCGCGCCACTTATAACCGCCAAGACAGTAACCGCGTTAACGAGACATAAAAGTTTCTCTTCACGAAATGGCTGCACGGTCACTTGAATTTGCATAAAGCTCCTCTTTTCACCGATGACATTTGAGTGTCCGGGGAGGAGCGAAATGGACAGCCACGGTGACCCTCGTTGTACGTCAGGTCTCTTTCGTCAAGGAACAGGCCATAATTCCAGCGATAACCAGGATCGTGGATCGTTACACCTGATCGTTCTGTTCGATAGATCGACGACGACACGGCGTGCACGCCCCAGCAGACGTACGGCGAGCCGAACCCTTTCTGCATGGAGAACATCGACGTCAGTAACTTTTTAAATTTGCACTCGCTCGGAAACCACGAGGACTTCTGCCTCGCTTATGTGTTCACATACAGGTACGACACCAGACATACACGCGGTATCTTGATATATATATATGAAAACCGGCGAATATTCATTCGCGCGACCTTATATATCGTTCGCAGAGATTTCACCGGCGGCACGCTCGGGCTCGCATGGGTCGCCTCCGCTTCCGGCGCGTCCGGAGGCATTTGCGAGAAATACAAAACGTACACGGAAACCGTGGGCGGGATGTATCAGTCCACGAAAAGGTCCCTGAACACCGGGATCATTACCTTCGTGAACTACAACAGCAGAGTCCCGCCCAAAGTCTCGCAGCTGACGCTGGCTCACGAGATCGGACACAATTTCGGATCACCTGTACGAACACCTTCCTTTTTATTTTGAAACGGGCTTGCAAAACTGTTACACGGTCAACTATTTTTTTTTCATTCTTCACGACTTTCTAGGAACACGTTTTTGATATAACACGCTGCCGAGATTGTGACAGTCCTAGAACGTGATATTCTTATAAGACGGTTTCCAAATGTTAGCAAGATTTACTGATCTTCGTAAGAAACGATTCGTAATAATATTCGGACACTCTTAAAAAGACCTTTTTCAATATTGGACCATACGATTTGGATTTATTTTTTTTTTTTTTTTGAGAAGTTAGAGCAATTAATTTAAATTTGGAGCCGATATTGAAACCAAAACAGGAACGATAACAGATACAGATAACAGTAGAATTATTCCGATTCTTCGTAACAATTATTTGGATTAAAGGTTCTCTATAACTGTTTTAATCGGAACGTCTATAGAGAACGGTTTGAAACGATTATTGTCGGAGCCATTTCAAGCCCTGCTTTAGAAGAGTCACCGTTACCAAACCGATCATTTTCATTCGATTTAATCCTTTTGTAACCGCATTTGTAGCACGACTTTCCGCCGGAGTGTAGACCCGGTGGCCTGCACGGGAATTACATTATGTTCGCGTCAGCGACAAGCGGCGATCGACCGAACAACAGTAAATTCTCGAAATGTAGCATTGGGAATATTAGCAACGTTCTAGACGCCATCGAAGACAACAAAAAAAGAAATTGTTTTACCGGTACGTATATCTTGTTGGAAAACTGGTTTGCTGGATTCATACGTCCATGGTCCTAGCATCTAAACTCCATTACGGAGGAAGATGTCATTTTTAAAAGCAATCGTAACAAGTGTTATGCTATATAAGATTACACTGTATTATTTTATTATTTTACTGCATTAAATTGCGAAGAGGTTTCAAAGTTAATTTTATTTGCAGACCTTGTAGTGTTCAATTACACTTGTTTTGTTAAGTTTGTTTTTCCATCTTCGCGACCAAGAAAGTTAGACGAGCTTGAATGTTTCATTTGGACAAAAATATTAAAATGGTTCAGTCTAGAAAGAAAAATTACATCGTAAACCACGGCGACTGTTAAGAGAGGAATGTCATTTCGGGTTTGTGTTTTATGCAGCCTCTGCTGGCGCCTTCTGCGGCAACAAAATTGTTGAGGCCGGGGAAGAATGCGACTGCGGCTACGACGATGATGAGTGCGTGGATAAGTGTTGTTATCCACGGCAGGTGTCCGAGCTGGATAAAATAAAGAACGAAACTGCCAAAGGTTGCAATCGGAAGATTGGAACGCAATGCAGGTATGAATTTCAGTGTAATAACGTGTTATCAAATGAGACCGAGATTTTCAGTATCACGACGTTCACAAATTCAAATACAAACACAAATTCATATATTATGAGACCGTAAGGGACCTCGAATATCTTTGCCTGTCGTAATTATATAGTATCTATTATATAGTAACGTGTTTTATGTTATATCATTATATACAAAAAAATAAATGACTAATTTATACCTGAAAATGATTACTGAACGTGAACTGCTTGAGCTAACGAACACGAAAGAAATCTTCTGGCGTTTGCGCGCATGGTTTACACATGAAATTATTTTCACATTTAATATATAAAATTGAATATGAAACAGATTGAAAGTTAATTTAATGCTGGAATAATGCAAAATATTTTGTCCGGAGATTTGTTGTAAAAAAATATACCGATAAAGTGTGTTTTAAACATTGAATAGAAAAGTTTTGCGATGATGATCATAGCTCAAAGATTTATAGTAAAGAATATAGGAATAACATTTGTTTTATAATCTGTTCGCAGTCCTAGTCAGGGACCTTGTTGTTCGAGCGAATCTTGCCAATTCATGCCACTATCCAGAAATGTTCAGTGTAAGGCCGAATCGGATTGCAGTTACAATTCTACTTGCAATGGGAGGTCCTCCGAGTGTCCTGTGCCGTTACCGAGAGCCAATAAAACTAGATGTAACGAAGGAACACAGGTGAGGCTAGTTTCCCAGATCTTCGATTTATGTCGAACACGAAAAACACGAATACGTACAGAAAATTTAAGTTAGCAACTTAGAAGTTAATTAACGTAACTAATCATTTACAATCAGTCTAATAATATCGTTGTCGAAATAGAAAATCCGATTCGATAATATTTAACGAGTGTGTCCCTAAGTTAGACTGTCGAGAACTTCGAAATGTCTGGAACATAATTATTATTTATTTATAAATACATAAGACACAAATGACTATCTAAATTTTACAGTGTAAATAAAAAGCTCATAGAGTTTTAGAGTAGCCTATTTAATATAAATATAGAGCTTTTCTTATAGCCTATTAAGACTTTACGGAGAAGCTATTGCAAAATTCAAGTTCAATTAATTTTTTCAATTAATTTATTGACAGTTGTGCATCAACGGCGAGTGCACGGGATCAATTTGCCTGGAGTGGAACCTAACCGAATGCTTTTTGACAAGCAACGTGATCCCGAACATCGACAAACGTAAACTGTGCGAATTAGCTTGCCAAAATGGAACCGATCCATCCACTTGCCGCAGCACCAGCGAATTCGCGCACGTCGTTGGTTTACCCGACGGCGGAATTAGTCTTCGACCCGGGTCGCCCTGCGACAACTTCCAGGTAATCATCGGATCACTAAAAATCATGTTCAATATCCTATACACCCATCCCTTGATTACACAAATCCATTCATTTTTCTTGTAGGGCTACTGCGACGTGTTTCTGAAGTGCAGGGCAGTCGACGCCGAAGGGCCGTTAGCTAGATTGAAAAATCTTTTATTTAATAAAGAGACTTTGCTCACTGTAGCGCAATGGGTCACCGTAAGTACAATTCCAGTTTTATTTATCCCAATGTTATTTCGATTCTTGCATTTTGTAAAACAATTCATTTCTTTCTGTCGTTGTTGTACCTATTTGTGAGGATCGTATAAGTGTTGGAGGAATTTCTGTCAGATTAGCAACGAGTATCGAATTTCGCAGGAATTCTGGTGGGCGGTATTGTTGATGGGCATAGCATTCATCATTTTCATGGGCTTGTTCATCAAATGCTGCGCCGTTCACACTCCTTCCAGTAATCCGAAGAAGCCGCCAGCGAGACGCATCAGCGATACTTTGAGAAGGCCGATGAACACTCTGAGAAGAATGGTAATTTGACAGTGTGGATTCGTAAAATTAATTATTAAACGTTCTCGAAATTGACGTATTCATTTTTCCACAGCGACATCCACACGGCGGAGGAGGTGCTGGCCCGAGAAGTATACCTCCCAGGCAAAGTCAAGGAGCCCACAGTGGAACTCGAGGACCCTCTCACGGTTATGGAGAGGGCAGAGGTGCACAGTATTATCCAAAAGGTAGGCTTGCGCGAAATATCTCTGTTGCTTTTTATCGCAGCTATCGTTGCTCGAGTTTGATCTTAATAATTATTGCTCGTTAAAATGCATACTTGGATGTTTGCATATTAGCTCGTAAGACACGGATTAAACTCAAGCTAAGTAGCTTGCTGTCATGTGTCAGGTCATTTCATGAGTAATGTGGCTTCTTATCGTGCTTGCGTGGACACTAATATTTATTTATATATTGCCAGAATTGTTTGTCGATTCAACAGTCTGTGTTCGATGTGTGTCAACTAGTTTTGTCTAGCTTCCTACTTTCATTTAAAATTAGTCTTATCGAATGATACACTTTTTGATCTCACGTCTATAAATATATTCTAAAAGTGGATAGTAACTTGAATATGCAGCATGCTTTTTGAAGAATCATTCACAATTCTTGCTATAATAGAAATTATCACAGAATGATTAAAATAACCAATTTTGATGACTTCATATAATATTAAAGTTTAGGATCTGCATATTTTGCTTGCTTATCTTGTTACAAATTTGTTGAATCGAGAATATTTGAAATAACCTTTTAAAAACAACGGAGATTTACTCGACGTTGTAGATAAAGGGTCAAATCGTTTTGCAAAAAACATGTTTCAAACCAGTGACGGTGTATTATTGATTATCGAACGTCGTATGTGCCAGGTAGCGCAATGAATTGTGGTATTGTTAGAGTATGTGACTGCCCTGTACCGTCACGTAACTGTCAGTGAAAATGATTACTAGCCTCGGTAATAACATGATCCATTACGCGATATTTTCTGTTTTGGAGTTGTGTTGCACATGAAAACGTTATTTATGGAACGACCTGATATTTATCCCTGTGTGATCCGCAACTACATCAATGTTTTTTCCTGTTTGCATCACCCTCGCATTGATTGACGCGCATCACTACCTGATACTATCGTTCTATGACCTACAGAGGTGAGCTGGGGCCTATATTCTATAGCTTTAACAGGAGCAAATTCAGGAACACCATAGAGTTTACAAATAAAAACTAGTCTTCCGAATATCTATGGCAAATTCGAGAGTATTTTCCCACTTAAAATTTGAAGTCACCCTTCTTTGCAAGTCCTTGTATTTGCTCCTGATTCTCTTGTCACCGTTGGTACTTCCATTTTAATTTTTTTTTATGGACATACATTCTGCTTCTGCATTATATGCATCTAATTCAATTCTCGGTGGGAAAGGAAAGAATGCATTGTCTTTGAATGCTAACAATTAATGTATGGATACGATTATGATTGAATTCAATCTTTGATTAAAATAAACTAGAAATAGTAGGACTAATTGTCATTAATATTATTTCGTCGTAAATGAATGGATATTTATTTGATTTCATCTATTTTGAAAGATCTCATTTAACTTGCAAGTAGACTAGGAAATTTGAAAACATTAAATTTTCAATATTATAATAAAAGTAATATTATCGAACTCTAGAAGAGTATTTAAGTTATATTAGAATATTAAAATATTAGATTAATTTATCAATGATTTTTTAAATAAATAAAGAAAGTTCGCCCAGCTCTATGCGGCAATACTTAAAATCCTTAAATGCATGACTAGCATACTACCCTGGACGAAAAGTATTTAATCGAACAAACTAAAGCACCTGTTACCAAAATTATCCACTTATCGAATATAGAAAATATTTTCATTACGTACTCTTTTGCCTGGCAGCATGCAAATAATCTTCAGTGACATTACCAATTTCGAGTGAACACATTTTGCCAGGGGTAGTGTCTCATTATCATAACCATCGCTATTCCTCTCATTGGGTGTATGGCTGGTGATGATAAGGAAATCCCATCACAAAGAAAAGATAAACCTCCATTATTTCGTTCGCTTCGGCATTTCGTTTCATAGTTGCATACTTTTCTAAACTTTAAGCAGGCTATCGCTCGGTTCCCACAGCTAGTGCGCCAGCCAGTAGCAGTGCAGCACCCAACTACGGCCGTTCCAATCACCCAGAACTGTACGCCGGGGCCTACTCGGGCTCCGGTGGAGGGGGTAGGGCCGCAGCCTACGAGATGAGGCATCACAACAAGGTGTGACGGCCCTAGGGACCCACCTTGGGCGAGGGATAATCTCGACGTCGCGCCGTAAAACTTGTTCTATAATACATACACACAATGCCAAACTGTGAAACGAGCCGATCCACCTGACACACACGACGTCTTGCTAAGCCGAGAACGAGGGAAGAGTGAAAGAGGATATAGCGTGATCGAGTGCGTTCGAAAGTAACGAGGGATCGCCGATCTACGGTTTTTTTAATTTCGTTTCACGAGTATATTCGGCTCCGATCGTGAGAGGGCTCCGTGGTTCGGAATTGTAAATCGGTGGTGCATGCTCGAAAATCAATGGTGATATACATACATAACATCGACTCGGCTTTGATCGAGCGAATTAGGGACATCGACGTGTTCTGGGAATGGACGGATGGAACGGCGGACAGCGTTGGACGTAATAGATCGTAAACACTACGGATCCTTAGTAATCGATATTATCATACGAACGTTTTGTGTAATTTGTCTTTTGAATGTTTCTCGCATATTCCTCCGCGTGTTGCCATTACGTATTTCGCGTCTCGTGATCATCGAAAGCAAGTGGACACAAAGGTATACACACTCACACACACACACACGAACACAAACAAACAAATACACTCGAAAAAAGACTTTTCTCTGTTCGCGCAACTAATTCTTTGGATGTGCAACGTATATCGGTCAAAGTTCTATTCGGACGAACAACGCTGGATTCGCACAGCAAATACAAGATAGATTACGGTAGCGTATTTTTGCCGTTCGATGTAAGAACATTTTTATGGCCAAGATTGCATAGTGGCGTTGATGCGAGTGTCGATTTCTGGGCGAAGTCGAGTACGCGCACGTTTCGCTCCCGAAAGCGCGAGGTTCTTCTTTTTAGCGTGATCGGCGTGATGAGGATTGTTTGCCGAGAAGACGAGAGAGGGAGTTCAATGGGAGACAGGAGACGACAATATATATTTGGATTAAGTGTTAGGATGATAAACGTAATTTTGGAGAAGCTCCCGCTGAATGTGTCCCCCCCTTGCATCTTCCGACTTTCTTTTTTTGATATATACGTTGTTTCGTTGCGATGACATTTTAGAATCAAACGGACACGTTTTATAACGTCTTTTCTTTCTTATCAGCATTTACATTTTAATCATTAGGACATTTTTATTCCAATGTAACAGACTTGTAATTCGTTAAGATATTTAATGTAGCGCTTAAGACGAATTGTACCCCCTAAGTTGTGATCGAGTAGTATTCCAACCAACGCTGCCGTTTTCCGGAGCGAAGAAGCGCGCCCACCATTACCAAACTATTGCAGGTCATTCACTTGATCTCTACCATTGTAGTATAACGATTAACGATATGTAATATTCTTATACTAATTTTTATTAGCCAATTGAAACGAGAAAACCTATGAGGGACTAATGAATGGTGAATAAGAACGAAAAAGCAACAACATGAAAACGAACAGATTCTTTTTATAGCGATATTTCATTATCTATCAAATTAATAATATCGAACGATATGGATATTACTATAATTATGCCTATTATTATTATTATTAATATTATCAATTATTATTATTATTAATACTGTATTACTATTATTGATTAGTTATCTATTGCAGATGATAATTTATCTCCGCTATCGCAAATGTTATAAGTTATATTTAAAGACGGTTTTTAACTTGCAATTATCGGGGGCTGTACCGTAAACGCGCTTTCAAATTACGCGCATGGCGGACCAAAGACGAGGCCTCCTCATAAAGTATGAAGATGTTTTAAATATACGTGGGCTCAAGGAGCATAATCATGCACAACTGCATACTCGTATGCGATCGGACGAAAATTCGATCGCACGTTCGACCGTTCGAATCGCGCCGGATCTTACGCAGTAATTATACATTACGTGTACACTCACTTCCCTATTTCGAAAACGCCAAAATGTTTACACGATCGACTGAATTCCCCGTTTTTTCCGAACTCGTCCCTTGTCGAGCCTTCTTGAGCAGATTTTGTCCAAGTACCATTTATAGACGTAACCCGAAAAACGCTCGTTATCGTCGCGAAACCTAAGCTATTCAACGATGATTTCGCTCGCGACTTAGCGTTCCGCCCTTCTCCCATACTTTTGATAATATCTACTAAGCTTGCCAATTCCCCTCCCCCTGTTTCCCAATCCCGAAGAAAACTATGTTTACTATCAGTCTATTGTCTTTCCATGTTTCACGAAGCGTTTCGGCTTCATTACGTATACCGTTCAACGTCACGGCAACTAGGGTTCACTATTCGCAAAGAAACGTTAACGATTTCGAAAACCTATGGGCATGCGAGACAGAAGGAACGTTTCCAGGGATGGAGAAACAAAATAGAAAGGATGTGTCTGCCAAAAAATCGCAGAAAAAATACGAGTTTGCGGGTCGTGTGGAAATGTACAATAGTCGCAATGTGATTATAAAAAAAAGCGGATCGTGTGAGATCATATGTGAGAGAGAGAGAGAGAGAGAGAGAGAGAGAGAGAGAGAGAGAGAGAGAAAGAGAGAGAGAGAGAGAGAGAAAGAAAGAGCGAACGAGAGAATGAGGAAGAGAAAAAAGCGGAATACGGTGTGATAAGGGAAGGGCATGGACAGAAGATGGGCGTGGACGAATAAAAGAGAGAGTGTTAATTTGTGTACATATGAAACCGATAGCGTGCGTGTATGTGCGCGTGCACGTGTACAAAAGCGTATGCGCGCGTACACGCGCGATCGTTGGTGAAAAAAAAAACGGTAAATATATAACCATAAGGAATGGTAAAGCGAATACAAAAAAAATACTTGTTTTTATATCAGATCTGTATTATAGCGAAATATTATTCTGTATTTTGTAACCGGGACGGAAGTTAACAAGGATGACAAACGAATGCCTGTAACGTGCGTGTAATCGAGCACTTAACTTTTTAAGGTGACGAGTTTTAACGACGATCCATGCGTGGACCGGGAACGGATCGTTCGATGTAGATTATATAAGAAGTTTCGAAGTTTCTTGCATATAGATGCAACGGGGATTCCGTTTGGTCCCATTCGCAATCGCTCGTCCGATCGTTGCTTTGGTTTCGTTGTTGGTATTTCTCTTTTTCCATGGTTTTTCTCGATATCGATTCGATAATAACGATTCGTGCTCCCTCTCCCCTTTAACCCGGGGCACGAACGTGATTTACTGCCATTCGTGATAGCGTGTGCGGCGAGGAGAAAAGTCGTCTTTGCTCATAAGCCAAAGGATTTCCTATTTTAGATTTATTATTATTCGCAACGTGACGCGATAATTTACGAACGCCCGTATTATGGTAAAAAAAAGAGGACGGTGACTCGGATCTCTTATGCCTGTTATTGAATGAAAAAGCAGCGACTTGTGTAGAACGTACAACCATAAATTTCCACGGGGAAAGAGGCGAGGATGGCCGATAGTGTGTCAACACGATGGTGCATCGTAGGTATTTTTTTTTAAATGCCGGAGAAAGCAAACAATGTTATTAACCGACCATTTTTGCGTCCGAGACACTGCCATTCGAACAGCAATCGAAACGTAGGATAACGTAGAGGTCTTACTTGGAACAAGAGCCTGGTCGACGTTTCAAATATTGTTCGTGATGAATTATCCTTGCTTCCATTTCACTGCCATAGATACATTTCAAACGACTGAATATACGATCAAATGGGGGAGTAGAGCTCGCGGTTCTCGCGACAAGAAAAGAAGGAGTTAGCAAAAACGTTTAGACGCAAGAAAAAAGCCTAAGACGAGCGTGGAATGGGACCAAGTTGTAGTATCTAGTTGACGAAGAACGTCGCTTATCCGTATGAGAATCATAACGATTAAAAAAGAAAAGTACGTTTTCCTTCATCATTTGATCCCCATCTCCCTCACCTTCTTCCCCTCCCTCCTGGCCACCAAAATCATCCTGAAAGAAGTCTACTGCGTATGCTTAAGCTTATTCGTTTCCGCGCCGTCTGGATTAAGATCGTGTTCTGTATTATTGTTCCGCAATCGTGCGTTTCACCTGCACAGTTTTTGTGATAAAAAAAAACGTTCACTATCCCGGCGAATGAGCATTTCGACTAATGGGGATACACAACGTTGAAACGTTCGAACGATCAGCATCTTCTCTGTGTACCTATCTTAATCCAGACTCGCGTCATTGTGACGCGGTACACACTACTTTATCACTTGTACATAATGTTAGTGAGAAAGAAACAAAAAAGAAATCGAAGATTATATTTTTTCTATCGATCCAAAAATGTGGTGACCTATCAACATCGTGCATCTGAGATTGTTTACACATCATTTTCGTGATTAGTTCCCCATCTTCATATCCGTTTCCGATATGCGTTCCTCTTTGCCAAATACGTTGTCTCGTTTTCGTTTTAATCACCGAATACATTGTACCATTCTTTTATAAACTGTTTGCTTCAATATTACCAGAACGACCGAATTATTTTTACATTCGATGTGCCGTAGTGTTTTTTATATTCTGTACTATTTTGTCTCTTTTTTGTAATACCATACACTGTCTAGCTGTGCGTTTTAGTTGAACTTTGTCTTTTTTATATATAAATCTTATTGAGCATGATACTGACCAATCGCCTGAACGTAGCTTCAGACCACCACTCTCTCTTTTTCTCAAATGTTTAGAACGCGGCGAGTGTTTTAAGAATATTATAAATAAAAAGGAATATGATTGTAAATCTCTTGTGTTATGTTAATGTGATTAAAGAGAAAAAACAAAAACATTGTAAAGAAGTAAATAAAACATACATTTTACATTTATTCGAGTGTGTTATGCACTCTTTACCCCTTATTCAATTAATTACATTTGTTGGACAAATCGAATGAAAGTCGTTCATTAAGAGGATACCCAAAAATAATTCCGACCGAAAAATTTATCTAATTATTTACCTGGAAATATAATTGAATATACATGTGAACCGAAAGCAAATTCGAGGACGAAGCGGAATGAAGACACAGTATGTAGATAATTTTATTTATTTTATAAACTATTGTAAAAGTTACAATTGTACATTAGAAAAAATGTAGCGGATAGAGTGATATCTATTCTACGATACATGTGTGTTTCGATTCTGAGACAGACAGCATTTTACACTTCGCCTATAATATAAAACATCCCTTATATACCAGTACGATATACAACGGAATACTGAAAAAAAAAAAACGTAGTACTTATGTCGTAGTATATCCAAAGCCAGGTATCAAATATGAAATAGGAGATACTGATCTATACAAAAATGCTTCGTTTTTAAATAATATTCAATAAAACTGGATGTAAAAAAATAGCCATGCGTGTGGCAAGCTAAAAGTACACAATTCTTTATTAATGTGTGTTTATGGCTGTGAATGTTCAAGCTTGTACACGTCGTGATACGCGTTTCGTATTAATGCATATGGGAAACAGCTTTCTAATAAATCCATCGTTAAGAACGGCGATTCTTGGACAATTTGATCCAGCAGAAGGTACACCGATTCTCGATTTTTAATCGCCTCTTTGTCCGCTTCTTGGCCCAGCCTAAGCAAACTAGATGAAGCTAAAGCAAGGAATTCCTTCATTCTATCCTCGATATCATTTTGACCGCAGATAGTGAACAACGCACCGAAAATATTGTTTATAGCATTCGCCATGCAATGTATATTATTAGAATGCCCTTCGAGGGACGCGCGATAAAAAGAGTTCTCATTTCGAGCTAATTTCGGGATCGAAACTGCCACAAACACCATTAGCAAACAGACGAGCAAGTGTTCGTCTTCGTCTACTTCGGACTTCTGGCTTCTAAGAGCGGCTGTCAACGTCGGGTCGACTTTACAATTCAAACCTGCCGCTGACGTCATCTCCGAGACAACGCGCATTGGATCGCCAGAAGGTAAGTGATGTCTGAAATCTAAAATAGAGCTCAAAAGGAACGGAATACGCTCCTCTAGGACATCGACCAATGCGGATTGCGCTAACTGTCTGAAGCTTAGAATTACACCTATAATTGTAACTCGTTGTAGTACATTATCTACTTGCTGCAGCCTCTTGAACTGCTCCTTCATCACTTCCGGTTTATCAAAATTCGTTCTCAAAGCGATCAGAACGTCTTTATTGCCAGCGACTAGTTTCTTCAGCTGCTGGACCTGGCTCGCTATGTGCCACATTAAGTTCTCGCTCAACATCTTCATACCGTACGGTCCGATCAGCTCAGCCAATGCTCTCAATTCATTGATATCAGAGAACTCTTCGGCATTGAAGGGTATCGCGCCTTCTACCGATAAACTGACGAACGCTCTCTGATTGCCCGAATAACAAATGTTCCCAGCGCTAACTCTTCTCAACAAAACATCGGAGTACCATTGTGTGTACAGGGAAGCAATAGTCTTATCACCGTGACTATCTAATTCTTGTGTTTGCTGTAGAAGAGCATTATTGAAGACGCGCGTGATATCTATGTGCACGTAATTCTCAACAGTCTGAAGAACATTCATGTAAGATCTAACGCTAACGAAGAGTTCCGATGGTTTAGCGATCTCACTAGTATCTGGATTGTACATGACCATGCCAACAAGTGCTCTGGCGAATCTTGATTCTAAATGCTGATGCAGATATTCTCTGGGTGCGAACGTGTACTCCCATACATTAATAGTAGGACAGTAATTAATAGCGTAACACAGCTCTGTTAATGCCATATGAAGTTTATCCATAGTAGTGAGCTCTTCTCTCGTTTTCCTGTAACTCTCTATGCCCGGTTTATGGATCTCGTACATGTTCTTCTTATTTTTGTCTTTCTTCTTCCGATTCACCACTTGCGAAATCAATAAAGCGCAGTGTTTTGGCAACAGCTTGTCGCTCATGTTACATTGCTCATCGCAAATGGTTGTGATAATATTCTTCGCCTCTTTAGCCATTTCGTCCAAGAACATATTGACAACAGAAAGACTTCTTTCTCGGATATGATGACGTTCTTCTGGACAGAGTTCGTGTGTACAGCTTTGGAAGTGACTGCATATTAATGGAAATGCAACAATATATCTGTTTTGAGCAGGGAATTCTAAGCACATGTGAAATTGATCCTCGAATACTTTACTGTAGAAACAGAAGATAGACAAATCAGATGTCTCTACCAGCATTTCGTCCAAATTATCTACCATTTTAGTATGGAATAGTACTGTATCCATGAAGGATGCTAATTCTCTATTATCGGCAAGATTCATATTACATTTTGCAATGGACATATACGCTTGTAATCTAAACCAATCTAATCGAAATGCGCGGAAGTCGAAAAGTTCATTATCTTCGACTTGTTTTACTGTTAGACTAGCTATTTTCGAACACATGTCACTAAGAATTGCTCCCTCATCTTCAGGGCAAACTGGAAGATTCTGAATCATTTGATCTAAAGCAGGAGCATCGAATCCTGACAGGAACTGCACATAGTATCTCTGCAGTACCTGAGAATATTTCTTTACCAATGCTCTTAATTCTTCGCAGTGGAATAGCAATTCTGGCAACTGGCGATCTACTAAATCTTCTCCGCCTCTTCCTTTACTTTTACCTTGCGTCGGTGGGTTAACGCCGTGTCTTAAAAGCCATAGAACTTCGTCTCTCGCATGAGAAAGTCCCATTAAAACCAACAATGCCTTTGGTCCCAAAAGACCCGGTTGGTCGGTTAAAATTAAACCTAGGTCTTTTAGAGCTGTTCTTAAGAATTTTCTTCTTTCTCTGTGTCTGTAACCAGCCTTTTGTACAGCTTGATTGTAACATTCTTTCACTTCGGATACTCTCTTACTGTATCCTTTTATACTTTCAAAAAATACTTGTATATATTGATGAATATAAATTACTTCATCTCTGAACAAGGCTAAAACCCAACCAGACTCTAAAGCTGTGGTCCAGAGTTTACTAGGCTGTTCTTGGCTTAGAAATGTGTGACAAAGCGTGAAACCTAAAATAACCCATCTCTCTATTCTGTCTAAGCTCAAAGTTTCGCAAGACATTGTATCGGTTGCTACAGCTTTAAGTATTTTTCCAGGACTATCGACCAGACTCAGCTTTTTATCTGCTCTCCAGGTATCTGCAGATAAGTTTCTTCCTGGATAAATAGGCCACAAAGAAGTCAGGGCATTTTTCAGTAATTTAGAATGTGGAACAAACTCTTCCGACAACTTTTTTAGCGGTGCATCATAATCCATAATCATTTGACCCAGACGAGGGAAGCTTGAATCAGATTGGCTATGAACCATTTCATGGGCTGCATTAAATAAACCTAGAACTGCTTTACGATCTTCTACTTGCGACAGAAGTATCATCAAACTCACGTACGTAACGACCAAATCCAAATAACCTTTGGTTAAATCAAAGTTGATTGTAATGTCCATGTGAACTCCGCAAGCATCCATTGTAGTTAAAAGTTCGCAAACATTGTCTTTGAAATCCAATAGATCAACAAAAGTATAGTAATACAGAGACAGAGATTTAATAATCTCATTGCGAAGATTTGTAATTGTTTGGAGCGCCTTAATATCAATATTAGGGAACTTCCTGACAATTGTCTTTATAGAAGACTCTAGAGTTTTATCAGAGAGAAACCCAGGCTTTGATTTCGCATCGCCACATGCCTTCTTTATATTATAAATACGGGTTAACATTCCAATACCTCTGTCATTTAAAATAGTTAGCTTCTCAGCCAACTTTTGTTGACTAGGTACAATAGGTCGCGCCATTATTATATTATTCTGTGATATCTCTTACGTGATCAACATAACTTTTTCATTTCTTTGGCTTTAAATGACAGCAGACCCCACCCCTGGGGGTAATTTGTCTTCACCGGATGCGCTTAAAATAGATTGACCCTCTTCTTTCTACAAAAGAATTTTGGATAATTACAACGATCATTCATTAGGAAATAGTATACTGCATTTTCTAATGTATGTCTTACCTTATCTGCAATTACATGTTTAATATAAATCGATCACACGATGGGAAGAACTTTCTGTATACGTCAGGTACCGAGTGAAGTACTGCTCTTTTTAACGAACAGTGCTGCCAACAGTTGCGAGATTGCTAGCATTGCAGGCGAACCAGCATTTCAAACCAACGCAACAGATCGGGAGGCGCAGTGAGCGAGGAGCATTTAAAATCTATGAAAATTCAAGAATTAAGAAAGGAAATTATGTGTAAGTACCTATTTTAGAAACTATAAATCATTTTGCGCACAATAATATATTTATACAATGAGTTACATGTAATCAATTATGTCTGTATCGGATACAACTATGAAATCTATGTCGTTCATTTTTCATGGTACTTCTGTTTACTTATAATTTCTACAAAAACTTAAGTAACTACCCATATATTTACAAATTATTATTTGGAAACGAAGGTATTATTTATCTCGGATCTATTTTCCCGAAAAGATAATTCTTCAATGGGAAATAGTTTAAACTCTCAATATCACTCATGCACTTAACCCTTTTTTTTTATTGCATGTAGTGCGTCTTCGGCCACAGCGATCTCTATTCGGGGGCAATCGCCAATCTTCGGTAACAATCGATCGCAAGGATCCGACCGCGACTTCATTACGATCACGAAAGTCAAAGTGAACGTGAACGCACGTAAATATGCGTACGTTTTGTTATCTCCGAGCCACCCTTCTGGCCTTGTCAACCATGTCGGTTGTTATTGAAACGCAGAAAGTATACGACGCAGAGCAGGGACTGTTAAATAGTGCGTACCGTCTCCGTGTTGCATCATTCGATAGAGATCAAGATTATTTACCTTAATTCTTATTAAAATGAATTCTGTGTTTAGGCGAATTATTTATTTTTCATCAATTTAAATTTATTCTCAAATCGTGTTGCTCTCTTGCGATAATTTTCTCTTGTGTCGTGATGACCAATCGTATTTAAATTCGTGTCGTTCGATAGAAATCAAGTTTATTTAATTTTGATTCAAATTAATTTTGATTTTATATTCTACTTGAATTATATATTTCCTATTAATTCGGATTTAATCTATGATGGTTGGCTGATTGAATTTAACGAATTTGTTGTTTCTGTTACAGAGCCTGAGGGAAAAGAATCCATCGATCTAAAGACGATATCGCTAGCCGAGATCGATAATCGAAATCGAGACGCAGCGTGTCGTGCTGTCTTCAAGCAGGAGAGGACGTGAGCGTGAGTACCAAATATCTTCTCAATTAAATTGTGTTATTGAACATCTTTTTTCAAATAATTAACGAACAATTAATAAATATTCAATTTCAGTTATTTATTTTCTATTAATTCGGATTTATACTCTTTTGTCGTGACGATCAATTGTAGTTGAATTCGTGTTGTGCGATAGAAATCGAGGTTATTTAATTTTGGTTCAAATTAATTTTGATTTTATATTCAAATTGAATTATTTATTTATTATTATAATAATAATGATTTAGTCTCTAACTGTTGGTCGATTGAAATGAATGAATTTGTTGTTCTGTTACAGATTCTGAGGGAAAAGAATCCATAGATCGAAAGATTATATTGATAGCCAAGATCGATACTACCCGATGCTATTCGGTGCTTTCTTCAAGCAGGAGAGGATATGAGGGTGAGTACCAATTATCTTCCCAATTAAATTGTGTTATTGAACATCTTTTTTTCAACAATGAATGAACAATTAATAAATATTCAACTTTTATTATTTATTTCCTATTAAGATTAAATGAATTTATTCTTTCTGTTACAGAGCCCTATGGGTATAAAATATTTTGAACCCGTTTGTCTGGATGCCTTGCTGCCTACCTTGACGTCCAAAATTAACGCAGATTTCTCTTCACAAGTAGTAAGTGAACAAACAACAGTCCTTTTTATTACTACATATATTTGATTAGTTGTTGATTTTGACGAGTACAGTGACCGTAATAGTAATCTGTTTCCTAGCTAGGTAGGGTCTTTTTGTACGTCCTATTTTTTTTTTATAAATTAACAATTTTGATAATTTAATCTCCAATTTGCGAGAAGATAAAAGCCTTCCGTAATTTGGAACACTATTATTAGAGTCACTTTTTATCATCGAGATAATCGTTTGTATTTTACAATTATTTTGAATTATTCAGAAACATTATACATTATATTATTAGATACCATGTACAAAAAGACAATTCGCGACGGATAGACTCTTTAGACAAAGCAAAATTACTTAATCTATTAAACTGTATTACTTTCACAATTACTTTACATTTAGTAGAGTACCTTTTTTCATTATTTCGAAAGTTTGCTTTGTCGAAAGGGTCGTCCGAGAGTTTTCAAATATATCCATAAAGTGTTAGAATAAATAAATTAATAAATCAAGATCTTTATTAGAATCATCTTAGTCGTTTCTTGCTCGACAATAAAATTTCATTACCGTTTTCAGTAATTAAATATTTAATTTGTAAATTAATATTAAATTTTAATTTCGAAGTAGAGCCATTTTTCAAGAATGCAGAGACATTAGCCCGTATAAAATCTAACAGATTCTTTTAGTTAGGATTTTCAGGATATTAAGATTCCCTGTTCGTTCCTCGAATCCTCTCGCGTGTCTAGGTGCTACTCGAGAGGGTGAGAGCAACGGGCACATGGAATATTGTTTTTTTAATCACATGTGTGGCGACTGACAATGGTTAGTGTATCGTGCACGACGTATTTTCCACTTGTGTCTGTGTTGTTAGGTAGTGGAATTGCGTCGGTTATTTCAACTAGATTCAGTAGCGCATATTCCTGTCGATCTGTGACATGCTACATGAATCTTCGTGAAATGTGCGCGCGCGTAGCTTTCCCATTCACTAAGAACAATGCACAATATTCAGAATTACGCGTAATTTAATTCAGTTTCAATCCAGATATTATTTCGATTTGTTGATTTATTTCGCAATGATCGCTGCCATTGTCAGTCGATTCTAGGAAAACTGGTACGTACCTTAGAGTGTGCTTGTGATTCGAACGTTAGGGTGTCGGAGGCGTCCCGGGACGTTCTCTCTAGGTGTTAGGATGTTGCACCCTGGCGTCTGTGTGGAGATCGTGTTGCGAATGTGTTGGAGAGCTTGTGTCTTTTGCCATGTTTTAAATATAGGGCTAGGTAGGTAGGTAACTTAACTTCTTGGTGTGACTGATCGTTCTAAGTAGGTAGGAGCCGGGGCTGGCTACCGCTTTCTCTTTCGGGTAGGCGCGATTCGCACGGTAGTCTGTCACTGGAAGAGCTGGAAGTTTCGTCTCGAAGCAAATCGAACGAGGCATGACGTTCGAATTGATGCTTCGTGCTCGATTCTTCCTACTCGTGTAGCTTTTCGCGGACGCGGACGCGAACGCGCGCGAATTAGGGTTTCGAAACGTTGCGCACCTGCTCGATTGTACCAGCGGAACGATTGGCTTCTCTTGAAACTTGTAATTCGTTTCGGAAGTTGTCGATCGTTTTCACTGCGAGCACGTTTAGGGTTTCAGATGTTTGGTGGACCGCGGAAGAAAAGGAAGAGGCTATATGCCGAAGTGGCCCCGACAAACTGTCGCTCAAGAGGGCAACTACAATGACCTCGCATCTTCGGATGGGAAGTCATTTCGTTACTACTTTGTCACTGTACTCGTTGGTAGAAGTAGTAGAAGTAGTTGTACACATGGGCAGGCCTCGCCGCCCCAACGATCAGCGGAGATGGGCATGTCTGCGATTTGCAGTAGCGTTGCGAAAAAACCACGCGTGTTGCATTACATAGTCGTTTTGAACAGAGATCAAAGTTAGCGTTACGGAGATACTCGCGATTTCCATTAACTTCAATATAGATTGTTTAGAGTGTAGCGTTGCGAATGAAATAGTCGCGATTCAGATTACATTTCATTTTGATTTCTGCTTGAAGCAATATTTAAACAATAGCAATTTAATAATAGTTTAGAGTTTGTATAATTGTTTTGCAGAAAATGCAGAGTAGAGAAAAATGCACTTTTGGATACTCTGTTCTTTGAATTAGCGTTGCGCAGCAAAAGGATCGCGTTTGCGTTCTAGTCTTTCAACATTTCAGGCGCCCATGCTCCAGCTGCAACGATCCACTGTAAAAGTTAGCGTAGCATTTATGGAAATCCACTGTTAGCGTAGCATTTATGAAAATCGAAATTGAAGTAGGGAATGTCTGGGACGAGATTAATGGAGGTCCGCACCTACTCTTCAAGTAGAGGAGACCTCGCAGCACATGACCGCATGGCACCATCTCTGGCTAATAAAGCCAGTGTTACTAGGCTTCGGTCTATACTCAAAACGGCCAGTTCGTGGAGTGTATACCCATCAGTTGAACTAACGTTTTGAGCGAAGGGGCGCATCTGTCCTGGCGTTGCGACGTCCAGGCAGGTGGATGGTGTCATAGCGTATGGATCCGGGGTTGATCCTATGGGCTTGGAAACCCAGTCGCTAGCTGTCTCGTCTCGCCTTTGCTTCATTTCGATTAGAATAGGAGTTGCTTAGTTATCGTTTCTATAATGGCAAAGAGAGATAGACTTTGCAGATTGCGCTTTTCGATTTTTCAACTCGATCTAATATTTCTTTCCATGACAAAGTGCCTCTATGAGGTGTCCGTGTCTTTGACAGTTTAAAATCTACCTCTCGTCGGTGATTTAGATAGAAAGCGTGGAACCACCGAAGAGTATCTCGTCGGTAGTGGAAATTATAGCGATGTGGTATTTCAGATCACTGTAAGTTCCATGTTATCCCCGCGCCCACCTGTGCCTACTTGTCTTATGTCGCTGAATAGCACAGGGGCTGGCAGTCTTTAATAGTATCTCGTCGGTGGTATGGCTCTTAAGTCTGTGACATAACACTCGATTTTACCAATAATTCGCGTATTTAAGCTTGTTAGTACGAGATGGGTATACATATTATACTTCATTCGTACTGCGAGTGATAAGCACGGCTTGGCGCTAGCTGCATATAGCGCGTAATTTAAACGATGCAAGTTGCATTTATAGAATGCTCTATTATAAAAGACCAATTTGATTAATTCAGAAACGTAAAAATTTTTACGTATGTATTTGTCTTAAGAATTTTGCATAGAAAATAATTTAAGAAAAGTATATTGCGACATTTTAAACTCTAACTGTAGCTAATTTTTATAAAATGTGTGAAATAAGATATTAATTTGATTTCAAGCCCCCTTAATTCTTAATGTTAATGTGTTTAATGCTAATATTCTAACATAAATGCCAACTATATATAGAAACGATAAAAAGCGTGCACCATAATCTCACCAAGAAATTTACATCGTTTTTATTTCCCACCGAGCGTTTTAAATGTAAATCCGTCCTTGCTATAAATAAAATTCATATTTTATTATATCCATGGATCCTTTTTACCACTGGTTAGTTACATCGACTGCAAGAGCAAAAACCATTGACGTCCTGAATATTTACGAGGTCAATAATTCTCGTAACCGGAAAGAAATATGGCTATCAATAACGTGGCACAAAAAAATTGCTTCTTCGTAGATATATGATAATAGGTATATAATCTCACGGTATCTTATCCTTTATGGATGTTATTCATTTATAAGCACTTTTGGATCACATTCAATTCCCAACTCACCCTGCTAGTCTGCTGAAAAGTCAACGTCCCCCGGTGCTGTTCGATGTAGAGCCATTGGCTCGGTTTTACTTCTTCCCCATTTTTCATTAGCACAATCAAACTGGCCGTACGCGAAGAAACAATGGCTTCTTGCCGTTCCCTCGGTTGGGCGGTTTTCCACGCTGAGGAAAAAAGCTATAGATTATCGGGGAAGTCGATTGGGGTTTGTTGGCGTTTACCCACCCTTTCGTTTATTTTTTCATAGACCACGGCCTGTGTTCTATCTCTGGTAGCTTATACGAGGCGTGTATATTCTTCATAGAGGCAATTAGTTTTTGTTCTATTATATACGACAAAGAACTACTACAATCTCTTTTAGTACAGCTCTTTTAATTATTTAAACTATTCATGCTAGTATCGTTACTCTAATATCCTGCGTCGATCACAGGGTTCAGCTAGATAAATTGTTATCTCCCTATTGTTATTTAAAACAGGGTTCGAAAGAGTTATGGAAATTTTTAATGGATTTTATTGAAAATATTAACAGCCGAATGAAATTCTGATCAGAACAGAGATAGAAAACTTTGTTTGAATGGAATCTGTAGAATATATAAAAATATATTTTTGAATACAATTTTTCTATGTATAACGTAGCTAGATATTTTTTTTCATCGATATTAAAGAAGTTTTCAACCATTGTATTAAATACCTAATACTATTTATATTTTATATTAAAGAATTTTAATCCTTCCGTCATTTTTCTTTGTTACGCACCTTACATGATTTTTATAAAAACTCATGCAATTAATGTAATTCCCGTTCATTTCAACTACACTCTCTTCCATATCGATTGAGGATACGAGTACTAAAGAATAATTACTAACGAATCGAATAGAAAAATATTATAGTGTGCCGTAGCAAAAACATGTGCAATCCAATATACCTAAAAAAACAATTTTTCCAATTCAGATTTTTCGCATAAAAAAAAACAAAAACGTCGTGAATTAAAACATATGGATCCACAACTGCGTCACGCTCGGACAAGAAGATTTACGACCCGCCCGCGTGTAAATTGGGATTCTTGAATTGTTGTAAGTTCCAAAACTGTCAGAAAAATATTTATGTATAAAACTGTCATATCGATGGAAAATAAACCACGATTCGTAATACACGTTGCAACTATTTGTTATAATTCAATTGATCGCGGGCGACATAAATTCCGTACGAATTCGTGCACGATGCTATCTCGTTTTAAAAGCATCCATTGTTGGCGAAAATGATTTTTAACATGAATTTATTGCAAATATATATACAATCTAGATTTTATTAGCTTGGTTAGGTGAATTGGTTCATTCATATGAATCATTCAAACATAGTATTCATTCATTAATTTGATGTAGTTGATAGCAAGAGAAAGAAATTCTTACGTGGCTTTCGCTTCTTGCGATGATCGTTTACATCGTTTACTGCAATTGTCTTCTATCTTTTTGCAAGCTGGTGGATTCCTTTTTCGCGAAAGCTGCGTGGTGTTTCTTTAGAGGTCTCGAGATCTCTGAAAATCTAGCACAAACTTCTGCAATCATGCCAATCATCCAATACTTGTCTGAAGTTTAATAGTTGCTGAACCTGTGCCACCTATACAAAGCGGAACGAAACGGTGCTTCCTTAATTAATCCCCGAGTAGACGATACATGCCCGAGCAAACAACATTTGACAAGACACAATTCCCTCCTCCGTTACACAGGATCAATAGTTTCCCAGAGGCAAACATAGTTTTACATCTCTTTGATCAGCGTGCCTCCATTATAGTTTAATGGCATTGCTTTATTACAATTCCTGATCTTGGCGAAGACGTCGGACAGGAATGCATCGGAATCGTAGCATGGCAAGCGAAGGTAATCGGGGAGGCTTTAATTATCCCGTGGCCTTCTAACGTGCAATTAATTCCGAATGCGGTTTAGTTTAGCGAACGAAGAGCAAACAATGTATTACCCTCCAGACCGACTAAACGTGGGCGGTTATGTCGAATCGAGAGGAAGTGGGAGAGTTGGCAGGGGGGTGGTTGAAGATGGGAAAAGGGGGGAGGGGATGAGGTTAGGCCACTTTGCGCAAATAGCATGGATCCTGCAGATAGTGCATACCTCCCGTACCCCCGTCGCTATCTTCCGTTGCCCCGTCACCCTTTCGCGCTCTTTGCATCCTCCGCACCTATGCTCTATCGCTTCTGAACATGAGCTTAATGCTCTGTGAATTTGTGATTGCCCCTAATGCAAATCCACGGTTTTAACGGGAGCGTGCTCGAGCCTACTAAAGATCGGTTTTCGAGAAATGAGCCAGTTCTATTCTTCGATTCCCTCTTCAAACATGCAAAGACCTGGGTTAATATTCGGTTACGAGGCAGCCTTGTAACTCGCTGCCCTTACACACACAACCTCCTCGACTAACCAAACGTCTATTCTCAGGTAGATGCTTGTTTTGGCTAGGACTATTGTAACATTTATTTGGTGCGTTCAGCCAGGCCTTTGTAATGGGGAAGATGTGTGCCCATAATTATGAAAGTGGTCTAACTCATATATTTCTTGTCTTAGAAAATGCTAAAAGTTGTATTTTACAACTTTTTTATGTGGGGCTACATTAAAAATGTTAAATTACAAATGTTAAATTAAAAATGTGTTAAATACGTTGCGTAGATCTGTGTCAATTATATATGTATTTAATCGAATAGATTTAGAGCATTTTGATTATCATTCAATGGTTTTTCTGATGAGAAGGTATATAAAAAATATTAAAGTAGCATTTTTTCGTATGAAGTTTTATTTTTGAATGAATTGATAATTAAGATTTATTCGATGTACTTGTTTTCGGGCATGCAATAAATAGGGACGATGAATAATGAACAGATACGCTGTTCAACCCCTATTCAATAGCATGCGCACCTGGCCGAAATGCAAACCCAATTGTTTTGAATATGACATTGGCAGCGACAAAATTTTATTGTAGATATATTTGCGACTTCTTTTTCATGTGTAGATTCATTCATTTTTAATTTAAAACTCTAGTTCGTTCATATTCTATTGTAATGCATTTTCATCGAAAGTGAATTGAATTGTAAGGATTTTAATATAACAATTGGACACTCCATTTTGTTAATTTTGATTACATTGTATAAGATAATAGATCAGAAATGCATAATGAATATTTACAAAATTTTCACACAGTATGGTATTTGAAAGCTTAAGAGAAAAAGTTATATTTACTATTCCATAGCAGTGTTTCGCTGGCTTTGTGAAGAAATAAGGAATTACACATTACATTATCTCGCGAAGGTAAACTTCCCCCGAAGCCATACATAATAGTTTTTCTTATCTTTTGAATAAACAAGCTTGAGCGCGTTCGCGTGTTATAATCTTATGATTGCTCCCGACACAAATCCTCGGTTTTACCACGAGCTGGTTTAAGCCTCTTAAAGCTTGGGTTTCAATAGATGAACATGTCGACAAACTGTGTGTACACACGTGTAGTTGCAGTATTATTATAGTATAGTTCACTAGCCTGTCCATACCTGTTCTAGAGGCACAGTTTCAATGCCAATAGTTTTTAATTTTAACAAAACGAGTCTACACTGATTAAACAAATGAAGTTTCCAAGTTATTAACTTAACCAATATAATTTAACTTAACCAACAATGTGACTTAAATGCTGTCGGAACCTGTTTGCTTATTGTAGAGGCTAATATTTATAGCATTTATTATATATTCGCAGTCCTTGCCGTTTTCTAAAAACAGGAAATATTTGTTGGTACAGACCATTCTTTGATTCACGATGATTAGTCAGAAAATTTTCTGTTAGCTTTGCATTCTTTTTTTAGTTATATGTGCCTTCAAAATAAAACATAAATGACATTTGGGATTTTTCTGTTGGGACTTTTTATGCAGCTATTTCGGAGGAGAGAAGAGCGAGTTTTAAAGACGTTTTCAAAATAGAACGAAGAGAATTCTGTTCCCAAGAAAATTCGAAACGTATTAAGCACCGAGGGTGTTGTATACTAATCAAGAAATTCTCTTAGTATGCTTGGTGGTTTTATTATTCCATCCAACCTCTGTAGACTTGCGCATACATTGAAGGACCGTGTCCAATCTCTTTTACATCTTCCAGCCTGAACTCGTACCGGGCAGGATATTCTACTGCAGGTACTTTTGTGTTTGAAACTTCGGAGGAATGGTCCCTTTGAAAGATGCGAACAAAGAATAGGATGATCAACGCGCGGGTAAACGTTCCGAGAGGAAGAGAGAAAGGAATCGGAAGGACACGGTGAACAGAAAACGCGGGGAGGAATTGTGTTGAGCTGAAACGCTGAGAAAGGTGTAGAAGAAAAGGGACGGAGCACAGTGGGCTCGCGGAGAGAAAGGGAAAACGTGAAAGAATAAACGGTAGGAAGCGCGGCGCAAAAGTAAGAGATGAGGGAGAGAGATGAGAGTAGTTCGCGCGATGCGAATGACTGCGATTCGTCCAATTATCGGTTGGCACCAAAAGTGCTGGGTCTGGCTCGCCTGCCAAATGGGAAATAGCCGGCGAACTGCAGAGGCAAGCTATAGCCGGCTATGGTCCTACGAACTCTGTGTGCGGGGAAACTCAAGCCTGTACCTTCTACTCTCTCGCCGACTACGACATGAACTGCCGGAGTATAGGAGTGGCCCGGTACGATTTAAACGGCAGTCGCCGAAAGATAATTTGACCTTCTGCGATTCGCTAGTTTTCCCTTCTTCCGAAGTCGTCCCTTCTATGGACTCGAACCTCCGCTCAGGATAGAATGGCCCATTCAGATTAGAACTTGAACTCTTGTTCCCCGAAAGAAATGAAAGTTTCTCTTAGCTATGCTAATGGCCGAACCATGAATTTGTGACGCTGTTGCACTTCCCTCTGCTCCGACTTGTTTTTCCGAACAGATTCGAGATACGATGATTGCTTTTAGGTTCTCTCTTATCTTCTGGATTCATTTTATTCGACTGCGGATCTTGAGTGATATTTTCCTAATGGCAAATATATAAGAAATAGAAATTGAATAAAAATGTATTTCTTCTTTTAATAACTCTATCGAATGTAATGTAGTGTAACAATATCCTGAAATTCTTCTAATGTCTTCAAAATTGAGAAATCGATTCAATTTTGCCGCGTGAATGCACAAAAATCAATAGAATAGGAAAACCAGAATTTTTATGAAGACATGTCGAAAGCATAACGCTATTAATCTACAGCACTTTCAGAAGTAGAATAAGATTTGTGCGAGGCGCTGAGGTGAACTATTAGGGAGCAAAAAGGATCGTAAAAAGTTTTGCCTTGAAAAATGTCCCCATTTTTATAAATTATTATATATCTCAAAATAAGGAAGAATTTTTAATACGTGGTACGAATAATATTAAACTCTTATCCATTTTTGTTGATATACGTATTGTCTTGCATTTTATAAAGTACTTGTTATACAATAATTAGTATGCACAAAGCAAGATCATTCCTTAACAAACTTGTATGTGAAATTATTTTCCAAATAATTTCAGTATAGCAATTCAAGACACGTGTGCATTGTTACGAGGATAACATTCAACACAAGAGACAATGAAAGCGAACGGGACAAATAACACGACTGTACACCGTACATTTCCAAGCACGGCCGTCCGCACATTGTAATTAGATTTTTAATTTTAAAGTTAATTATTTGCAAATGAATTGGCATTCTATATATTTGCGTTCGACAAACCATATCTGCGGAAATGCGAAATCAAATTTTAAATGCTTTTAAGCAGAATACGTTTACATCGTTCGTATTTCGTTTCACATGGCTTCCAATTTCAATTTATAGTCACGCTGCAGCATATATGCAATTACGTAGGAACTGTGGGCATTTTCAATCATTCTGCCATTATATTGAAAATACAAATATTATCTCTTTCTCTCTCTCTTTTGTCGCCAGCGAAGAAGTTTCCGGTTAATCAATCGTCTTCGTCGTTGCCCTTGGTCATTTCGTTATTCTTATGTCGCGTAACTTTTGTCCGTGACAGGTAAATAACGTCATTAACGACGTTAAAGCGCTGACACGTTGGGAATAACCCCAACCGTTGACTCACAATTTTCCCGTCCAGTTTCTCCACCCTTCAAGATCGATGCGTCGATTTCCGATAACCCATACCACCACCATAAAATAGAACGGAACTTTTCTGGACAGTCTACATATATAACGTCGGTTACAAAGGACCAGTGATTATACGACACATTTCAATATCTCAAAGGCATATACCGGTATTGTTTCAGAGATTAAAATCAGAATGCTTGCTGAATATTTATAACTCTTCTAGTGTCTGCGTTGTTAAATAAAATCAACCAATAACTACTGCTGCTAGATTTATTTCAGTGTGACTTCATCCTTTGCACTCGGAGCTATTTTAACTCGAAAATTAAACATTTCTTCCGACCTAGAACAATTCCATTCTATATTATTTTTTTTATTTTATGGGTATGAAATTACATTATTAAATATGTTGGTAAACTAATCAGTTACTAAACATTTAAGTATTGTATGAAGTATTATATAATAATGGTAGAGGAATGTTTAATGTTGACTCTCTGAGCCACCACTCGAGTGCTAAGAGTTAATTCATTACTGAGTTATTCAAGCTATAAAAAAGAATTTTATCCTGATTAATTGTCTAATGAAACTAATGCATCTCAAAAAATGAGAAACGATAAAAACAATGAACCCTTATGGAAAAAAACGGAACAATACCATTTCTATAGAATACAAGGATGACCGTCTGGCTTAGGTCCTCGAGGTCACGTGTAAAATATGGCCACTAGAAATAGATTCGGAGGATTGGGGCATTGGATCTTGGAAACACTATATATCGGAAGAGAATGTGTTCAGTGGCAATGTTTTACAGAAAAATATCTGCTTTTTCTGGACGTGGAGCTATCTAATAATGAGCAACAAGTTAAGTACGCTGCGAAGACAGAGAATCCTTCTCAGGTCTCAGGATAAAATCGAATCACAAGTTAATCAATCAAGTTCACTGCAAAAATGTGTATATCTTAAATATACAGGGTAACCTAAAAGTGACACCTCCATCACAAATTTTCTCAATGTTACAACTATATTTGAACAAAATAGTCTACTTTTGATTCACGTTTGGCCCCCGATGAATATACACTTGCACAGGTTATCCAAAAATTCTGAAAACATCTAGAAATGGTAGGCAAACATACATACACGGAGTTTGATGATATTGACAATGCAATAAAATTTACGACGATGACGCAAACAATGTAGGGAATATTTCACGCGATCATTTGACGTTTTGGATGGCAAGAAACAGCGTTTCGTTTCCAGGGCGTCCCATTTTATTATATGCGAAATGTGGCCTATAAAGGGATTTGGTATTAATTTGTCGGTATTTGCATATCAAGACGGCCATATTGTATAATTTAATGAGGTCATCCGCAGTTATGCCCCTGAATGATTCGGCCCTGCGCGAAATGGTTGGTGCTCCTGTATAGATTCGGAATGGTAATTGGTGAGGTAGGTATGCAGATATACACCACATGTATTCTGGATAGAGGGACGCGACACTAATATACTCACACGTGTTAGCGATCGTGTCCCTAGGATTTGATTGTCCATGTTACCTTGAGAATTATCGAGTTCGCCGGATTCTGTTGTAGTATTTGCGAACGGAAGTGCGCGCTACAATGGGGAAACATTGACTCGTAGTCTAACATACGAAATAGGTTGCGCATGATTGTTTCGTACTAGCTATGCCTCATGGCGGACGCAATTTCACACTGCTAACACAGTGAACCTTTCGCAGACAGCGCCGTGTGACGCATGAGCGTCTGTTGGGTCGAGAGGAACTTTGTATTTCATTACTAGAATCAAATATTTATAATATTTGCATGACTACGTTAATTAATCGTTGCTATATCCCAAAGACCGAGGTTGAACACCCGTGGTAAAAGTGAATACGTTTCATACAGATGGTGCACGAGCTAGCTTGAATATGTTCGAATATGTACCAACACAGAAAGCTTGAATTCGAATGGTGTTCGAACTGGGAAATGATTGTGAACTTAGGTAAAACTTGAATTGTTACAGAAGTTCATTTATAATAGGTAAATCTTGAATTCCTGCAGGAGCTCGAGCATTTCGGATTCTGAATAGCTCAAACTTCAATAACGAAAACTGTAGTAATCCGAATGAAGTTATTTATGAATCGATTTTTATCTGTATGATTTATTTATTCTGGACGCTTTTATTGGAGTGAATTGTAATCGTTATTTACGCCAAACACGTTGAGCCTGTTTACATTCTCTTGCGGATCTTGGATACTTTAGTCCCAGAGTCTGTGGGAAGGAAGAACGTGAATAGTCGGCAAACCTCCCAGGCCCGCAAGCGTTGAAGTCTCATAAGCGACCAAGCATTCAAGAAATACCTCAAGAGCTCGAACTTCAGCAAGAGCTCGCAAGTATTTCTCGTCTTCAACGTTGTTCGAACCCCTTCGAATTTCTAGTCAGGTGTTCGAACGTATCCGAACTTTTTATGGGTCCGACGCTGGCGAGTGGGCAATACGTTCAGGGTAGACAAATATTAAATATTTGAAGAACCTAGTATTGAAACCGGATAAAATTCTTGTGATGAGAACGCCTTAGGGTCGAAGAAGCTGTTGCATAAATAGTTATTTACAAAAATGTTAATGAAAATATCTTGGTTGTTTTTTCGAAGTTTCACAATTAAATTTTATTATTATGAGTTTTCTTATCAGTTTAGAATTTAACAAAAATTCTAATACAATTACACAATCCTCTCAATTGATGGTGTATTCACATTCATTTTCTCGATTGGAAACACTTACTTTAGCTGCAAGAAAGAAGAAAACATTTCGCATGAACAAGTGATTAAAGTGTTTTTATTGTGAATTGTTTCGGTATTATTAATCACAGACACAATATCGTGAACGCGGATGTTCACCAGGATGATTTTCACGAAAAGCTTTTATATCTTTCCGTCACGTAAATACAATAAAATGCTTTTGATGACCGTACAGCGGACTTGACGATAGAAATCCATTAGCCTGGTCTACGGTTCTATACGATTTTACAAATAACTCACGAGGTCGCCGCGCTGGCTGACCTGCCGATAAAAATACTTTTAAGGAAATGAAATCGATCTATAAAAACGTATTGTGACAGAGGAGGGCAACGAAACACCCAGGCCCCACGCTATACCGTTGAACTACTTCGCGTCATCTCCGCGATATCGTTGATTGCCATGTCAGACAGCTCTATTATACGTTGTATAGCGCCGGTATAGGAAAGTTTTGCAATGCGGTTGAAGTAACGGCACGATATCTACATCCAGCTGGTGGCGTACCCCATTAATCTTGAATAATACGTGGCAAAAGGCGTTATTAATATCTATTTTCCGGGCGAAAGTTTGTCGTTCACGCGACAGTTACGCTCTGGCGTGCCGGTGACCAGCATTACGACGAGTGATAAGCCTCGCGAAAAATGCGAAGGAAAAAAGGAAAGCTAGTCGGTAAACTCGAAGGGGGTAAGGTCGATTGAAAGTTCCCTAGGCTGTCGTTACATGGGCCACCGTGCTCCGCTGCTGTGTACGTGGCCTATAGGGTGTACACGAGACCTGAAAACCTACAGTCGTCTACAGGAACTCTAGTGTTCGATCGTGCTGGAATATGTACGCGTTCGTCACGTATTTATGAGCTTCTTCTACGCAGTCTGATTTTAAATTGAGTCTACTTCAAAGCACCACGGATTAATTCTACGACTCATGTTTTATTTAAGGCGACGCCGCTTTTTAGAGAGTCTGGGAAATTAATCGCAACCACCGTGGAATCTGCAATGTTTCGGTGATTCTCTCCAAAATTTTGGTTACGGAACATTATAAGCACCTTGTTTGGCGTTGCAATTAACTCTCCAGTCAATAACCAAAATTTTCTGCGACGTTCAATAGCAAGTAGTCGTTAGGTTAGTTATTGAGAACGTTGTCTGTAAGGGGAAAGAGTGAGCAATGGTCAGACATACTCAATATTCAGTAATACATGCGTGAAAAATGTTGAATTTGAAGTTTTTTGGATTGTAACTGTATGTAATCTTGTTGTATGTAAAAATTTGTCATTCTGGTTTTATTGCAGTGCGAGGAATTATCATAATATTTGATTGCACATTGCAACAACGCATGCACGTAATACGAAATTTCAGTTCTCAAACTTTGACATCGTCGTTATTACAATTTCATAATTTTCGTATTATTATTAATGAAATTCACAAAGGAAGAAATCCTTTTTGCATCATCATTTTGTAATTATTCATTGGGGTTCGTAATTATTACATGCTGAATATCTGAACACTCTGTATTTTGCGTATGACATTATAATTTCCAAATAGCAGGGTAATATAGTCTCTTTGTCTCGCGTGTACGCCAAATGCACAAAGTTGTATATTAATAATATTTCATCAAGAGGACCGCTTAGTTATGAGCAGGAAGCACAGAAATTATATCACTTTTTGTTACATAAAACGTCTTTGATTATAAAATAAAGGATTCGTTCTTAGAGTTGATAAAGTATGTACTGAATTTTAAAAGCACTTAAACAGTTTATGACTAAAAACGCGTTGTATGTATTGATCTCACTAAATAATGTATATGCAACTATTCAATCTACATTAAGAGGCAATTGTGCATTATAATGTTAACCGTCGATCTATTTTCTTGCTAGTGACAGTAGAGTAATGACTTTATCAGATGAAGCATGATACGTGCTGAATAATAAATATAAAATACCTAAAATTATCGAACAGAACAGATGTAATTACTTCGCTAATGGCAGCAACCGTACGTTACAGCGATAAATAAAGTACCAAATTCGATCAGTTATTAATAATTCTACATAATAAAACAAATGAAATCCTCTTTGCCAAAACGAGCAGCGTTCGAGTATAACTATTTTTAATCGAGTCAAAAGAATTTCAACGTTGTTTGATCAAATTCCTTCCCGTTTGATTAAAGTTTCACAGTAATACACAGTCGGAACCGTGCACAATTTTCCCCGGCGTTTCTATATTTAAAGCGAGCACGCCGGATTTATTGGTTCTCTTCCATCCGTGTTCGAACAGCACAGGAGTAAAACAAACGATAAGAATAATATTTGCGCGAACGCGTAGCTAGCGAGCGAGCGCTACAAACGAGGAGCTTCTTCTAATTAATTCGAGCGCGTAATGAAAGGATATTAATCTATCACGCGATGCTATGTATCGCGCTAATGTATATACGATCCGCTAACTGCGGTATGCATCCAATTAGAACGATAGTTACACCGATACCGTAATTCCCATATATCGGCCGTTGGAACGGGAAGATGCGTTTTAGCTTCTAAAATCGTTTAATAATATCTTCGGCGCGGCAATTATACACGACGCGAATAATCCATCGTCATCAGTAACAGGGTAGTATAGCCGCGGCGGCGAACGAGCACTTGGAATAATTAATGCAATTTCCAGCGATATCGGAGGGGTCCCCGGTTAATGTAGTTATAACCGTCAATTAATCATTCCTCCAATAATTCTCCCCATCGACTTTTAAAATCGATCCGAACGGCAAGAACGAGGCTCTACCTCTCTCCCCTCTTCTCCCCCTTCTCCCCCTTCTCCCCGGTCGCGCGAGCTCACTTGGGGGAATTACATACGTTCACATATCAATTTCCATGAAAGGGCAAAATTATCGCGAGCCTCGGGAATCCGGGATTGAATACAGTGGGTGCGCAGGAAGCAATGGCCCGGGGAAGCCACTCGAACCGCGAGGCTGCCGGCCGCCGAATGATGTATTAGAAGTAACTGCGGCCAATAAAAATCAACCGCTTTCCTTGGGTCGCGTGATTTGTGGCTGATAAATCAAAAGACCGCATTTCTTACATGCACCGTTCTCCGGCCCGGAAATACGAGGGTCGTGCGCGCACGCGCCCGTACACTTCGCGCGGATTCTTTCGTGCAAACGCATCCACCGCCAAGCAAAATAATAGGACACTTTACATATTTGTGTTAAGAATGTACCAACGCGAGCTTCCAAAAGTTTTCTGTAAATAAAATACGCCCAAATTTTGGGGATATCTGAACATTTTTTTTTGTCTGGAGCTTTTACAACAATTTTAACCCTTTGCATTCGAATGGCGAGTCTGAGGCGCCAGTAAAAATTGCCATACCATTATTCAAAAAACAGTTTGAACATTATTAAATTTGTCTGTATTCTCGTCACAAGAGGCGCTAGAACAACGAATCGTTCCTCCGCCGTTGGAACAGTTTCAAACGTTACTGCGATCTGGTTAGGCGGTCGGTCGCGATGAATCACTTGATTACCGAAAAACTTGCGATTTCAACTCTCAGCAGAGTGCAATTTACAAGATTGGTGGTTTGGCGCTATAATGCGAGAGAGTCGGCCGCCGCTCTACATAGGCGCAATAGCGGCTCTCCCGTGCAATCGGGACGTGGAAACGGTGGCCAAAGGTTGCGGAAAAAGAGGGAACGACAGCCGTACATGGCCCGGCCGGTGTTTGTATTTTTCATTTTCCTGGGCCGTTTTGTATGCAGATATCTAGCGTAATTTAACCAAAGTACGGGTGAGAGGGTGACGGAGGGCCGCACGGTCGGCAGATCGGTGGCCTCTCTCTCTCTCTCTCTCTCTCTCTCTCTCTCTCTCTCTCTCTCTCCGCGATTTTCCCTTCCCTCTGCGAGCTCTCTGCGCTGTTGTTGCAGCTGCAAGCCGAGCTAAATTGTTTATTCAGTATTGCTATTTTATCATTAATATTGTGTTACTCCAATTGCATTCGCCGCGCAAGTCGTGTATTATCATAGCGCAAGTCAGCATCGCGGAGCGGAATTCTTGGATAATTATGCACACCGTAGGGATAACAATGGTTCGTCTGTGCCGATTCTTTGTACACAAATAACTGGGAATTGACGAGTGAAGTTTTCGTTGCAAGGGCCTTGGTTCTTGGGAGAATTGAATCGGAAGTTCTTTCTAATACAGAGACCAATGTTCCTCGCTAGTTTGCTGACTGATGCGGAGATCGCCGGTGGCAAGATGTGATTTATTTCTCGTTAGCCTTAATGTCACGTAAGCACCAATTTATACCGAATTATTGTGGGAAGCATGGTATTACGCTACTGTTAATATTTATAGATTATTAAGGCGCTGATGGGGATAGCATAGTAAGCAAATAGTGATTTGGTCGTTATTTTCTAGGCGAATTTTAAGTTCGTTTTTGCAAGATTTAAGGCTGTGAAAATTGAAACTTTCAACTTTTAAATGAATAATGGAGCTATACACTGTTTATTTATATTTAGAGCTGTGTAGAACACTGGCCTGATATGAAAAAATTATTGTCTACATTTTCGACTTATCTTTTTTATGTACGATCACTATCGTACGATCACTTTCGATCACGATCGAAAAATTGTTGAACTCCTTTTATTTTTCAACCGTTCGAAGGTGCGTAACTTGTTCAACTCGCTTGCCGAATTTAGTAATAAGGGTAATACGGCATTGATACGCGATTAAATTTTGCCGCAGCTGGGGCAAATTTTATAATAATTAATTCGCATAATTTGCGAAACTGGGGGTCGTGTTTGCAAGGAGTTCCTAATGCCTTCCTACTTGCAGCGCAAGTTCCGTTCTATCCGAATAAGGACGGCGAATGGTTTTTCCTCGAATTGGCAAAGACGCAAGCACGACATGTAGGAACACTGGCCGCCCGGCACGCTTCGTACACGGGGCAAGAACTTAATTATCTGTGAAACAATAGCCAGCGAATTATGATTATTACCCGGGTAGCCTTGCGAGAAAAGCCCCGAGGGGTAGCAGAGGCGACTATCCGCTGGTGATAAAAGTTGCGAACGTAAATAGAGGGATTCAGTTTCGTTTTCCTAAGGTCCCTTCGTGAGCAGAATTGTGAGACCGCCGATGAGAGTTTCTCTCATCGCCCGTTCTTTTGTCTCCTCCTTCTTTTACGCTTATCTGGCTCCCAAGTGTAGGACAACTTGCAACAGTATTCCATTTTAAACCCAATCTATATTCTCCTCCGGCCGAATCCCATTGCTAAGTTGGTTTCCATCTTGGGTGGGGCAGCTACGTGGTTAGAGGAGCTTGCTGGTGTGGGACAGTCTCAAGGAAAGGGACACACGAAATTCTCTTTTACGCTTCGCCGGTTACCGTTTGCCTTGTTACACTTCCATCTTGCGTCCTCAAAGAACCCTGGGCGCTAATTTATTCATACGCGGCCAGTGTGTTCCCAATTTTCCATGTAATTTCTGCTATCGAATAACCGTTATCGATCCGCCAATAGTAAACATCGACGATAATCCGATTCACGGTCCCACTGATAAGTCAATAAACGCTATTGTATAGATGTATGCGTGCGTGTATGCGCGTGGCTCGTTGTGCGTGTTTGTTATGTGCGTGTGTCTGTGTGCTCATGCATGTCTATAATCTTCACCCGAAATCCACTCCGGTAACTCGTAACGAGTTTACCGGGCGGCGAACTATCTAAGGAGTTGCAGGGACCTAAGAGTTGTTTACGAAGCCACGAAATCAAATTCCGCCGATCTACCTTCGATGCAAATGAAACTTTACGATATTGGTTCAGAGGAGATTTATCCACTTAGACGACACTACTCGTGTGTAAAGGAGGCAACACCACCAGGGGAGAGGACACCACCGATCCGGAGAGCACAGGGTTCGCGGTGACTGCCACGACCCTTCCACTGCCTGGGAAATATGATAATGCCTGTGGCGACGACAAGACGAATGGCTTCCACTATTCCCGTAACCGTGCCACCGTGGTTAACTTGCTGATTGGTTTTCGACCAGACCCGGCCGCGCTTTCTCGCGACCTATCAGCTGTTTTCTCCCGCATTTCATCAACCCGTCTTCTCCCTCTCTCTTTCTCTTTCTATCTCTTTACCGAACATTCATTTCTCCTCTTCGTTCCGGTGATAATTCTTAACCGTGTTCTATCACGAACCATCTCTGACGGGCGGTAATTGGATAAAGCGCTCTTTTTCCCCGTTACAATCGAATTCCGATATGCTCGCGCAAATAAGCTTATTTCGATGGTTATTGAATTATTTGCACAAAAGTATCGCGAATACACAGCATACTCCGCTAGAAATCCCAACACTCGATTATCGCCTTTGCATTCATTGAACCGAGAAATAGTTAGTGTGGACCTTGAGCCGCTTCAAAGAAGAAACGCGACGAAGACGTTTTTCTAAAACATCGTCAAAATGTATTCACATTTTGAGTGTCACGTTGAGTGTCTTTTTGCTAATCTTCCAAATCGATTCTTACTGCAATTCATTGGGTAAACCAAGTTAAATCTTCGAGGTGAATTTTATTTTTTAATTCTTGGAGGATGACAAAAATATACTTACAAATGTTAGCTTTTTATAATATTTATATTCTATAGGTTCTAGAGGAAGTGAAATATATAAAACACTAATCATGATTACATTTTTGTATTTCACCTTTCAAAAATATCAAGGGAAATTCATATTATTTATAGAATGACCTGATATATTTTATGATTTTTGTAGACAGAGAGAAAAATGCCGATTTGTTACGATTACATTTTCTCATTATGGGTTTTTCGTTAAACTAAAAATGATATATTCGATACACACACACAGCTTGGATATATGTTCTGATTTTTACTGGTTACAATTAATGTCAGAGATTCACCATTTCATTTCTGTAAGGGAATAGTCAAAGATATAAATTCACTTTGTGCCTATTGTAATAAAACTTCTAATACCGAAAAATTCGATATTTATCAGCATTTTTAATTTTTAAAGTAAACGAGTAAAGAACAGATTTTTTCAAATATTCTATACCATTTTTTGGTAAGCGTCAAAGATATTTTGAAGGGAAAAATGTTCCCATAATTTTCACAAATCAAGAATATATTTTTACCTTGCGAATCTTTTATATCAGAGTTGCTTCTATTGACATGAGACACCAGAAATTGAACATTTCATGGAAATGTTTCACAGGGACGTAACTTCCCTATCCCCCCCCCCGAATATATGTAATAGTTGGATTGTTTGAATTACAATTAAGCTATCAATATCGACAACTCCAAATTGTAGTCATTTCACGGGGTTTGCACAGTCGAAGTTTTGATCCCTTAGCATATATGACACTGAGAGATATCTATACATAAACCAGGGTGTAGCCTAGAAAGTTTCGTGCGAGAACCGAATTGCTGACCCGAAGGCGTCGTTGTGGGATTTTAATTAGTCCCCTGTCCCTTCTTCCTCGAGCAATCGTGCTATCCCTTTGTCCCCATTGATCCATCCTTAACCTCTATTCATTCATTATCCCGTTCCACTTCATAGAAAGTTCGTAGTCCTATCACTTGGACTACCTATGGGTCTTAATTTGCTCGGCTACATTACTACTTATCCTGTATGGAGTTATAAATTTTCACGTTTGATCCCAAATTCATTTCAGGAGCTGCATATCCCCATTTCTTGGTCTGCTTCAATGGTACACTTCGGGAATTGCTTCCCGAACAAATTACCACGCTCGCCAGTGTATTTCACGCAAGAAAATTAAATTAACTTTAGACGTATCGTTCTTTGAAATTATAACATAAAGTGACATTTGGACATTTTATAACTCCTCTGAGATAATATTTTTTTAAATATTTTATGAGATGAGGATAATGGCATAAAGATATGTTGCACTTAATAGAATGCAATAATCATGATGATTGTGTTAATCACTCGCTTTATAATATCGAGTCAGACTCGTGGAAATTTTCAGAATATAAATTGGGTCGCACATAAATGTTGTTAATAGTATTTTATCAAATATCTATTTTTATTTTTTAGTTAGATTAGATACGATAAAAACGCATCTAATTTGGTAAAAGATTGGACATAAATCATGAATGGGTTACGAACGTTTAGTTTTGTATGTTTTATGCCATGATTGTATGGACTTTAATCATATTATTCGCACACCACGCTTCCTCTGCACGCTGGCTTCCTTCTTGGCGGAAATACGTCTTCATTTACGCTGTCGTAACTTTTTAATGGTCACGCAGCGAGTGGTTATGTTATTTGGCACGGCTGGTGTAACAATCTGGATCAGCAGTGCGCAATTCGCAAGCCTTGCACTATGCTTATCGAAACACCATTTTATGCATTTAATGACTTCAAAGAAAAATTGGAAAGAAAAATTAATGATACATAGAAATGCGTATAAAATACCACCTGAATATTCTGTATCATTATACATATATAAATATAAAAAAATGTTGAAGAATTAAAATTATACAACACTTACGATTAAACAATGGATTTTGATGCATAATAAAAATTTCTTTAATAATTCGAGGAGTATACAACAATATTCTTAAACTCGGCTAATTTCTTTATAGTTTAGTATTTTTCCTAGTCATTTTTATCATAAATAAAATCTGCAGTCTATTCGTCACAATTTGAGAACATTTCAGTTTAATTTCAATTGCACATGTTCTAAAGACAAACACTTTTGAACGAGAAGTTCTTTCAGTGATTTATTAATTCCATTGGGATCTTTTATGTGAAAATATAATAATACAAACAGAAAGTAACAAGGAAATAGCTGGCAACAACGAGGAAAGTATCGATGTAATACGATAACGAACTAAACGCAGGCGAGAATACGGTTAGAGTTGGGAACAATTTTAATGACGTTAAAGTTTCATGTCACACCGCGTAAATTGGAATTCGCGGATTCTTGCATTCACGTGCGTTTAATCCAGATTTTTCATCAATTTCACTAATTGGAACGTACAGACATGGCAATCATTTCGCTACGCGATCGATATCCTTTAATATCCGTAGCAATTAGAAGAACCTATCGGTGCACGCTCTGTTCGATTATCGGTTTTATTATATAGTGGTAATGACGAGCATCAAATAAACGGAATAGCTTGCTCTGAATGATCCTGGCGCTCAAGTGATGGCCATTGATCCGCATATTGCGATGGATTACATAATACATAGATCTCTTACATGCGCAGCGTCACGTTTTCAGATTCCGTAATAAAAAATGTATTTCATCCAAAATCTCTATACATCTTACACATATTTCTTCAATATAGATACCATTCACGTAATTTCGTAATTTAATTTTAAATTCGCTAATTTGAAAAATTTCCATATTCTTCAGTAGATTAGTATTTTAGACTGTCTCAAATTAAACTTAAATTGCTGTCTTTTATTTAAAAATTTTAAAAATATTTCTCCTTTAATATAAATATGGAATCAGTTTCTCATGCTGCTTTAATTGCTAAGCATTCGACTTATAATTCAAGTTTACATATTATTATTTATGGAGCTATTTCCATTGTTACGTACTAGAATAATCTAGAAGAGCTCTAAGCTGCATTGATTTGCATAATGCGTTCAGAATTTCAAGATAATCTTGCAGGATTGCATACGTAAATAATGGAATAAATCTTCATTCAAATACATATATTCGATAAAGCTTTGTGTATTATAGTATATGAAATATTTTTGATTGTAGGGAACAAATTAAATATTCCTCCTGAGCGTAGAACCATCGAACATTAGGAGAATTATTATTTATTTTGTTTCTGATTTTCCACTACTAACAACGTTGAATCTTTTAATTTACTTTTAAATAGAACTATTGCCAAACAGAATCTAATATCTTGTATATCACCACATTGGAGTCTCATCAATAGCTTGTAACATGAAGGAAGTGCTTAAAAGAATTAATCCTAATTATTTGTAAATAATCAAATAATTCACGAAGATAGATCAACGAATTAATGGGTGTACTTAAGAAATTGCAACTCGATTGCAGAAAAGTAATTCAAAGGAAAAGAAAAACTTTATTCGAGAAATTATTCATTGGTTGAAAAGCGTGACTAGGTCGCATAGAAGCTCGATTGTGGGCTTCGGATAAAGGTCACAGCGTGAAGGATGCAGTGTTGCTAAAGTATCGACAGTGCAAGTGCATCTGGGTTACCCGAACAAATGAGCTGATCGTGATAGGGAAAGAGTGCGTCATTATATTCATTAGTGCTCGTCCAGGCAGATAAAAGTTAGTGGATATAATGGTGCTCGGCGTTATTAATGATCTCTGGTAATCTCTCCGTCTCTCCTACCATGTACTTTACCCTTACCCCGGTGTCTATACTCGCCGACGAACTTTCTCTCGTGCATTTGCAGCACCAAATTTGTTTCAAATCCCATGCGCCAGAGTTAGGGCTGGCCCGATTCGTTCCAGCTATTATCCTTAAATGCATTCTAGCAATCATTGCATCATACCTAGCCATTGTTTCGTGGATGGCGCCAGTTTTAATGTTTTCGAATTCGTTTTTACCTTGTGCAATATCCACAGTCCGATTCCTGGATAAAACGTTCTCTATCTAGTACACGTATAACGAACCCAACGCTCCGCCAATACGTATTCCCCGATTTTCGGCTGCACGGTACCGAATGTAAATAGAACAATTAATGTAAAAAAAAACCGCTCAAAAACCAGATTACCTTTCCTCTTTTATTCATTCAATTTTTGATAGTCAATTTTTGAAACGCGGGAAATGAAAATGCGAAAAGATTTATTTTTCACTAGAACGTAGCCGCGGGCAACTTGAATAAAATGTGAATTTCGCTACCGCGGGAATTTTTTATAAAGTAACGAACAGAGAGCACTACCGCGAATGCTATCGTGTGAACACGGAAATTCTCATTGTCTGGTAAAATGTTGTTAATACTCTTAACACAAAACAAAATTAATATATTGATCTATTTTTGGAATAAAAAAATTTGTATGTTTTTCAATCACTAAATAATAGCTGCTTTCCATTTCAATCCATTTAAGAGTGAAAAATTCCATTTTTTATCAATTTTTTTCGGAAGAACTATAAACTTTTTTCAGGCATTTCCAGTATGTAAATTATTTTTTATAAGGAGAAATAATCAAGATTACACACGAGTTGTGTATGTTTTTATACAGCATGTCTGTAAAACAATGACTTTGATTTCGATTAAAGATTTAATTAAAAATTCAAAAAATGTATTGTTTGAAAGTTGAAGACCAGAATACCTGTTTAATATATGGGGGAGTGGCGGGTTGTCGAAAGTTTTCAGTTTTTGGTGACGTAAATTCTTCTCAATATTCAAATATCGATTTCTCTGTGAGCAGGATGATAGTGTCGGAAGAGGAGCGATCGTTTCACACTTTATTTAGGTCCGATCGGCGGCGCAGCCGAATCCGAGGGTGTCATTAGCATAATCACGTATCTTCGCAAACTTCGCGAAATTCTCTTGAGTAACGGTCGACAGCTGTAGATAAATGATCTTCCCCGGGACCTTGAGACTGGTTCGTTTATTCGAACGGCCTATATAGTGGCCAACAGCGCCATTGTAGCGACGAATGAGCGTCGTAAAGAGTTTAACAACGCCGCGTCGAGAACAGAAAGTTTCCCTTAAGACCCTTACGGAATCGTTAACTGCGCGTATTTTAGAGCAGTTGTAAAGACGGCTGGGAGACCGGGGACCTATGGAATTGGAATCGGTCTCCGTTGAAAACTCCCGAGTGGAACAATGAGGAGAACGAATGTTTAAAAATGACGATGCCTGCCCCCCCCCTCCTCCCCATCCTCTATAGAGCAAACAAGAGAGGCGGGATGTAATGCCTAACCGTAGGGAATGTCTGTGCAAATTTCAGTCGTTACGTACATCTTTACTTAAGCATTGCAAAGCGCTAGAATTATACGCCAAGAAGCGGTGAAAAGTGTAGCCGGGAAATGAATATTTATTCAAATGAATGGATGTGAGGATTGTAGCTACGGTAAAACGGTTCTCTATAGATAACTGTGGGTTAGGCACCCACCAGCAGTCGCAGGAACAGACACATTCGTATTACTTAACTCGGCGATAAACTCGCCCCCGAGACCTGTAAACCCCTAACTCCCTCCCGATGGTCCAACCTGCATTTTCGCCGGCATTAAACTACCTGATTTGTCGACTCTGGTACAGACTTCTAAGCTGACTTCTATTACCCTTCGACTTCATCGAGACTCGTTCCCCACTATGTTGGAATTATTATTGATTCGTTGCTAACCCACTCACCACCAACTTCCCACAGTTTCTATACTCCCATTACTTTCTTGCACAATCATTTGATCTCAAAATTCCTTCTGATAATTTGTATCATTTAACATTTTGATCTCAAAATTCCTCCTGATAATTTGTATCATTTAACGGCTCGACACTCGAAATGAAATTCCAATTCTATCTATCAGCCATTTTCTTCTTTATAATGTGCACACGGTTAATTTTCTTTTCTTTTAACTCTTTTCAAAAATCACACTTAATAATTAATTCGACAAAATTTATTCCTGATTCGATCGTAATATATAAAGACATATTTTTGCAATAAAAAGTGTAATTAAACGCAGGGATTTGTTTGTGGATTAAATGCGATCGATGCACGAGAGTTAATGCAATAGCAATAAAACTGTTTAGAATAAAAAAAATTGAGTGTGTGGAAATTGTAACGGGGCGTATTTTAACGTTCAATTTAACTACCCGGAAATGCAAGGGTAAACGTATTTTAAATCACGTAAATTTATTTGGGCGTGTTGGCGAAATTTACTGTAATGGAATTGCTCTGTGCACGATAGAAAACCAAAAAACATTTACGACTTATTGCTGCGACTTGATATAATTAAACGATTTAATATATGGAGTAACTAATATAAATGTTTATATGCAAAAATTATGAAAAAGTATTAATATTGTATTCTGAATAAAATTAAAGTTTTAGTCACAGGGTAGACCTTAATTTCTTTCGCTCACCTAAATAAAACATGTAAAATTTCTACCTTGTGTAGTGATATTTATTGTAGAAAGTTGCAGCTGCGTTTAAAGAACTGTCTAATATATTCCCAGCATTCTCAAGATCCCCGGGTGCGCGTAAAACTTTTAGAAATCGTCTTCAAACAGAGAGAACCGTTAGTACTTTTGGTTTAAATTTAAACTTCTACACCGATAAAAATTTATCGAAGTCGAAAACTGCCTGCAGATGCAGTTCCAACGACTGTTACATTTTCTACACTGTAACTTCGAACTAAGCTGCGCACTTTGTATTTCAGGAACTTCGAATTTGAATCTCAATTTCTGCGATCGAATTTAAATTTCTTTTCAACTTTTGCCACAGCTGAACCGCTGTCTAACTAGTTCTACCTTGCTAACGAAGTCTTTCATAAATGTCGACTTGCACGAAGCTAAATAACTAAAACAAAATACTAAAACAAAAATCATTTTAATTAGACCACAAAGTCTAATGCAAAATAGTTTGTAAGTCGTGTAATTTTCACATTACTGTAGTTAAATGGAAGATTATTTCATTTTTCGCCAATTTTTATGTTAACATTCAAGTAGAAATATCGTATTTCATTAACAATATTATTTATAGAAGATCTTATTGTTTGACAAACTGATCAACGTTACCTTAGAAGTCCGACTTTTTTATTGTCCGACTACGTTCCACAGGTAAATATTGTACAATATCATTAAGAATTTAGTTCATCATTGGAACTAACTAATTGTTCTATTATCCGAACATCCATGTTCCTTGGATTAATACGCATGATCGAGGTTCGACAGTAGACGCACTACAAGCTGCATCGAGAAACAATTGGCAAAGAAAAACGCGGCAACACTCGGGTTGCTTTGCTACGACTATACGATTTCCTCTCAATTGTGGGAGGGTCGGGACAGTCGAGTGTCGTTCAAGTTTCTCTCAACCCTTAGAGCACACATGCGAGAACCTTTGGCAAACCAAGTCGCAGACATACGGGCGTCCATGTTCACTTCATTAGCGGCCCTTTCTGCAGCGTCGAACAGTCGCTATTGAATGAATTGTGCGCATCTATTTTATGGCTTAATTGGACGTCGTGCGGGGACCCTTCCCGGTTACTTCTGGTCGTTATTTTCCTGTTTCCTACGATTTCCTTCTCTCTCCTTTTTCCATATGTTCGTGCTTGGATGGAAATGATCGGTGAATTTCACTTTGCCAACATCCTTCACTCCTGACGCAATTACTTCCAACTTTATTAGCAATCAAACTTTATTAAGTCAAAATAAATGACCTGCTGAATTTCATCAAGGAAACCAAACAAATAATGTAATATATTCTGACTTATTGAATGATGTCGCTAATAATCTAGCAGTTGATGCGACACAAAACTATAAATTAAAAAAAAGAATTCCATTTCTCTCTCTTATTTGGTTTGACATTAAAAATCTCAAGGAGCATTCTCAAACCACCATTAAATAAAATAATTATAATATAATATTATCAACATCCAATAATTAGCTGTTCTGGTTTATATCAATTTTGCATTGAACAAATATAGATTTCCTTTTTCTACTAGGAAATTATTAGGAACAAAGGAGTTGTGATGATCGCATCTGTCAAGATCATAATATGGGGAGAGGTTAAAGAATTGCTATAATTTTCAACATGAAAGGGGCATCATAAATTTTTAAAAGATCACAGATGTCGTGCTAAAGAAATCTTTTTTGTTTTTATAATCGGCACTACATTGATTAATTTATTTAGCAGTTCTCACGACATAAGTGAAGCATAAGAAAAAGGGTGTTGTTTCCGAGAGACGGACACGTAACAAACGGCACTCGAACGCGCGGAATTCGTCGGCGAGTTTCGAAACGACGCGACGCGGCCGTGCGGATTCCTGAGAGCTTCGGATACGAGTATTCCGTCGGTGTAATCGCGGCGGAACGGTGCTTCGTTCGATGCCGGACAGTATAGCAGGATTCGAACCATCATTTTATCAATTTACGAGAAAAATCCGATTTGCGTTGCGCGTGATGCGGAGAGGTGAGCGTAGGTGGAATGGGAGGCGGTGGAGGACGCGGCTAACGAGTGCTCCATTGTAAATAACTGCTGCAGCTTGCCGCCGTCAGAACCGGCCGCCGAACGCTGACCATTCTCGCATCTTTCTTTTTTGCGAAAAGGCCTCTCTCCGCTATTCTCGAGCGCTCCGTGCCGTATCGAGGAGAAGAACGACCGGAAATGCATTTTCGATAAATTATATTAGTTCATTAATCCCGCCGCCGCCGCGACCGACGCGTTCATTAATTAATCACAAATGAACGCCTGGACGCTGATTTTACTCTCTGATATAATCGTAATTAAACTGGCACGCCGTACTAATTATTAACATAATTATACCGGGGGTTTATATGTATATGCAAAATTTCGTGCTTTTTCAATCGGCGCGCGGCCGGTTTTTAGGGAGACTCGGACAGGGCAAACTGAATTATTCGGGGAACTTGTAATTGCGACGAGCTGCGGATGACCCTTGTGTTAATTAATTATACGTTTCGCATTATTACAATATTTCGGAATTTTTACGCCCGCGCGCGATGGTGTTGTCGCGCTACAGCGGATTTACTTTAACATTAAGATAATTAAATTTGCGGCTCCTTTGCGTAAATAATTTTTATAATGCTGGATAATAATGATCATTTGAATATTACATACGGACACGGGTTTTTAATAACAATACTTATTACTGATAATAAAAAGATATGAAGGTAAATTTTTATTAACTAGAAATATATAAAACGAGTATGAAAATAGTAAATTGCAATAAGCTGCATAATCTAAAAATGTAATTAAGAAAATGAATATGTAATTATTCTACATGCATTTGTATTCACAAACAATGAGAAAATTAAATTTAAAAAATTCATGCGACGTTGTTTGCCTTTTATGCCCGCGGAGTAAATCCGAACTAATTGGTAATGTAAATCGAAGATATGATTACTGTAAACAATGTTCTTACTAAATAGTCATATTATGTTCGGCCAGATGTACACGGAAATGGTAACAATACCTGAATAATAATATTAATGATATTATCCGTAATTCCAATGAACGACTTCACTGAAATACGATTTTCATAATCAATTTTTATTTTAATCTTCATATTCACGACCTGATCTATTTTTATGATCTATATAAATCGTTATAAGAAATACCTATGACAAGCCTTGATTTTAATAGTACCCTTTTGCATTATCCTCGAAAACAACATCAGAAAAACCATTCAAGAAATTCTATTGTATAACACGTGAAAAATAATATTTTAAAATTCTTGCATATAAGTTTTTTTGCTAATACCTCGGAAACTAAGATCGAGCGACGGGTACACAGTGACTCCCACTAATATTCGGACACTTTTAAAAAGACGACAATATTTTTAATATTGAACCATACGATTTGAAATTTTTTGGAAAGTTAGAACAAATTAAAATTCTTGTAAAAAATTGCAAGTTTTCGGAATTGCAGAGAAAATACTAAAAGTTGCATTTTACAACTTTTTTATGTGGGCCTATATTGAAAATTTAATAAATTCGTTTTGTAGATCTGTGTGACAACATACCATATTTCAAGGGCTACGCGATCTGTCCCCTTTTGTCAATATCTACTATAATAATAAATTACCTTTAATTTTAATCCATTCACTGCCAACTACGAGATATCTCGTAGTTTGCGTTATTGCCTAGGACGCCAACTACGAGTTATCTCGTAGTTTTTATATGATTTTCAATTAAATTGGCTTCTTACACCGGAATCCTGAGAAGTACCGTGGCAGTCAATGTGTTAAGTACTCCAGTCCCGTAATTAATCGAAGAACATAATAATGAGAAAGAATAATCCTCGCAAAAATTGTTGCAAATCGGGACGCAGGTGTCATCCTCGGGAAGTAACTCGACAGATCCAAAGCAGGACAAAACACTTGGTTTCCGTGCGGGAGTGTAGAGAATAACACCTGCGCCTTCGGTATAAAGGTGCCCCGTAAAACAAATAGTTGAGCGTACACGCGTGCACCTCGTGACGGACGAGGATCGTGTAAGTGCATACGTGCAGGATTTCCGACGATATGCGTCGGTTCATTACAGGAACGTGAGTGCGACGCTAATGTGACATCAATTATGCGCCAATAACATAACAATACATAACACGTCGCATTGCTTGCATGACAATGCACCAAACGGTCTCGGTGTCCCCACCCTGTGGCCGATCGGACCCGCATATCTTTCTATTGTGTGCGTCGTGTACGGCTGATTGCCGCGTGTAATACTCTTTGTCATTTGTCCCTGTGAAATTACAATTACATTATCGGATTAAAAGTTTTCCGCCGCTGCGCCGATTCTGTTGCGTAAACTGCGGACGATGTTCCTGCTGTGCTCGAACATTAGAGAGTGATATAACGCGTTAGCTGCAAATTGCATCGGAACAGAGTGCCGCGGCAATTTCACCGAACAACTGTGCTTATCGGAATTTTTCGAAATTGTTGTTTGATACACTTTACCGAGTGTGCATACAGATTCGAATGCACCATGCGCGCCCACGTAAATCATATTCAGCTTCCATTTTTGGGGCGGCGGGGATGCACGGTAATTAACTGGATTTAGGTGCTCTAATTTACAGGATCGTGAATCTTAAATTGTCCAATTCTTAATTATTACCTGCACATCTATATGCAAGAGTTTTAGTTATTTTTTTTTTGTGATTATGACACAAATGGGTAAGTGTGATTTGGAACAGCAGAAGCATTAAATTAATTAGAGTCTTTTGCAATTGATGCAGAAAATTTTGTGTGAAGAAGATTTCTGCTATAGAATATGTTGTCAAAATAGATACTGAGCGTATTAAAATTTGCATTTGTGGATATGGATCCACAGTGCCGCAATTAGGAACCAGCTGCATTATTAGTATTTACATTTATATACATTTTGAGGACAGGGCGTGCCTGCAGCACCTTGGTCCCGAAACTCAATGGCGTTTAATGTGTCAGAAACCTCAAGACGCGACGGAGCAGTTAACTGGTCCGCTAGGTGGGCGACTCCTTTTGCGCTTGATCCCTTTGCGGGCTACCCCCGCAGCGGATTTTCCGCCCCACGCGAGCCACGTTGGACTCGTACTTTGCGGAACGACTGTCCACGCACCGCTGTTTGTGACAATTTGTCAGCCATGACACCGTCTCCTTAGGCTATTTTTGTATACAGGGTGCTTCCGAAATCGCGGTACAAGCGGTTGGTAATTCTACGTGCAGAAACAAATCGAAAAGAAGGAATAACATTTTTTTGTTTGACACTTCGTTTTCGGGAAAGTCGAATTTGAAAATGTAGTGAATACGCATACTATTATTTTAATTATCCTATTAAGCTGAAACTAATACGTTGATGTCTTTAAATATTTTTAACATGTCCACCACTTTAAATTGTACAAGCTCATTTTTGTCGTAAACGCATAAAGTCCGCAGTCTAGTTATATTAAACATAAACTAAATGCTTAGAACTGAATATATTCGTACATATTTGATATATATTCTGTATACTGCCAGAAAGGAATAAACATGTTTAACAGTTCAAAGGAAATAAAATGGACAAATAAAAATGCATCCGACTGCACTCTTGCACGGAACCGAAACAGATAACATTGGAATTGCGGTATTTCACGTTAGATGAAAAACGAACGTTTTTTTTACGGTCCTGAGTATTTACGATACCTAAAAGAACGAATCAGCACAGAATCGAAACAAGTCCCTGAAATACGATTTTCAATCAACTGATCTCCACGCGACAAGTGTCCCGGAGATAGCGGTTACCGGGGAAATTGTTTTTCTGCGTTTGCTATCGGCCAATCAGCACACGGGTGATTAAATTAAATCGGTTAATCCGATAGCGACAATAAAGTGGCGGCTACTGGGAAATAACATGCGCGATTGCACAACCCTGCAAACCATTAATGCCATACTCGTTATCGTTATAACAGGACTACATTCGCGGAAGGAAGAGAGATACCACCATTATTAGTTATAACCTGTGGAATGACATCCAACTTTGATCACTACTAAAGAAGCTATCGCGCGAAAGATTACATCGGCCGACACGAATTCTCTATCAGCGTTTGCATCCGGCCATAAAAGCTGTTACACTCGCGGCACGAAAAATGTTATGGAGAGCGTTTCAGTAGTACAGATAAATACGTATTCCACCGATTAAAAGAGCTCGCAAAACAAACCGAAGAATCCTGCATTAAATGCTGGCATGCGAACTGGTCATTTCGAAACTTATATTGTCTTTCCGTACAAATTACGTTTCATATTAAAAAATACATTCTACCAGATGATTGCATAAGTTCATGCCCGATTTGAAATTAAAATTCAATGGTTAAATTTTAAAGATTGGTTAAAGATCTGGTTAAAGATTGGTTAAATTAAAATTAAAAAATAGTTAAATTTTCTACAATTAGAAAAGAATGGTGATTATACATATAATTGATTAATAAAGTTGTATTCTTTAAAATTAAACCATTGAATTTTATTTTCTAATCGGGCACGAACTTATGCAATCTAATAGTATTAAATTTTAGATATGTGTAAAAGATCCGATGTTTAATTATCTAGTCAGGTGAATAGACTCTCTTCATACATAGATTTATATCTTCTATATCTTACAAGTTATGAACATCTATAAATAATTATAATACTATAATATTCCTTTTCCCAGATTTATTTATACACGTAGAATCACCTCCTACTTCTACACTAAATTCACCTCCTGCTTGTATAAATAATTCGGATCGATGCAAAATAAAAATTCTCAGTATCAATTGCAAGAAACGAAAACTAAATCAGAGCTTACTTCATCTCTTGATAATTGGAATCGATTGAGAATAAAATGATATTGTCAAATTCTTCTAATATTTTTCCTATTCAAATATATTTTCTATAAAGACATATACGTGCATAATCGTTGGAATGACACAGCATCTACGCGAATGAAGTGAGATTCTTATTGACAGCGTTGTAATTAGACGTACCCATAGACCGAGACCTCTACGAGGAGGTGCGTGCACGATGTTCAGTTCGCCGTCGGCTCATTCGGTCTGTCTGAAAAAAAAAAACGGCTGCGGGATCGCATGTAGCGCTCGCGACTAAAGATTCAAGCAGCTGTTCGCATCATTTGCTTTTTGCTTGTTCGGATATCCCAGTGAAATGGCGGGATTTCGCACGCCTGGTTTGTTTGCCTCGAATATCCCACGTCCGTGGCTGTTCGATCGGTGCGGCGGCGCAGGCAGGCTGGCAGGCAGGCGGGCAGGCATGCAGGCAACGGCAGAGCGGCACAGGCAGCCTCCTCGTTACTCGAATGTACGGTGAACCATTCATTATGTACGGGCTGTCAAATGGCCCTGACCGCGGAGCTGCTAAAAGGACCCCCCGTACGACGTGCAGGGAGCACTCGTTCTCGTCGAGTTTGTGTTACGCTCGCGTTTGCGGTGGTTCGGAGCTGCGGTCGCGATTCGATGCCCATTCAGTCGCCCAGTTTTGGTTTGCTTTGGAAATGACCCAAGCACTCCGAACGAAATCCCCTGAACCGGAAAGGCAAACTGTCTCCCGCCACACCACCAGCTCAGCAATTCGTAGCTGTATCTGCGCGGCGGCGGCGGTCCTATACGCTCCCCTCCCCCCGCCGCCCATCCCCCGCCCCGCCAATTTTTTTTCCTCCATCCGTGAGCTGATTGTGAAACGAGAATGGAACGCGAATTTCTCGGTGAAATGGCCGCTCTCGTGAAAATCGTGGAGAAAATGATCGGCATCCGTTTTCGGGCGGGACGCGCACTTACGTATCGCGGTTCGTTCGAGGCTTGTTCTCCGCTTTTTGAAAGTACGCCCGCACCGCTGCCCGGTAGAAATTGTTTGAATCCACGGGCATAATCGTCACGCGGATGTCCATTGTCGATCCGCGATAATGATTTCTGGAGTCGGTCGACGACGTCACTGTCGAACGAGAATTTAGTAGGCTAACGAAAGCTGGTCCAATCTCGTTTATTCAAGTCGGCCGGCCAGCCAACCGAGCGGCGTAATTAAATTATTCGTTTGATTCGTCACGGTTGAAAAAAAGGGGGTTAAACGAGTGTGCGCAACCTCCGTGGCTCCGCGATAAATCACGCGGCTGTTTTAGGAAAGTATACGCACGCTACAGACGAGATAGGCATTGCCGGTTTGTGAGTGGGAGTGGCGTAGAGTTGCAGATAGTTGGAGGAGAATAGAAAGAGGGTGGCGAGAGTTGGTGCGCGCCGGCAGGTGGAGGGTGGTTTGGTATAGCGTTTAACACATACACACACCCGGCCGAACGGGCAAACAGTACCTTTATGGAAGGTGAAGGATCGGAGCAGGTGGTGGGGAATCGAGCCAGGGGTAGGCAGAGAGGGCCGGGCAAAAGAGAGGGAGAGGCCGGAGAATGAGAAAGAGAAGGGTAGTGTACAGAGCGAGGGTTGTTATTGCAGATTGCATGGAGTGAGGGCAGGCTACACTCAGCAATGGTACCCCGAACGAGAACTCTGCTGCCCGACTAGGCTTGCAGTGCAGCCGGGTGATGCAGACCTCTCAATAACGAAAATCTATACGGTTTCATTTGTCGACTGGGCACGACTTTATTTGCGAATCGTCGAGGAGTTCGGTGCCGGGGCCGCGTCGGCCCGATCGACGAATCGCTATGCGATACGGCGTAAAATCCAATAATTTTTCAACGAAGGCGGCTACCGAAAACGAACTCGATTATAAGCGCATCCCGCTCCTCTGTGAGAATCATTTCCGCTTGATCTCTCCCCCGGCGCGGCGTGCACGCATGTTTGAGCTTGAACGCGGATCCTGTGCGAGATTCAATGACTCTGATGAGATTGTGAAATGTTAAATGGAAGCAGCCTCGCGGAGAGTGCAACCACTGGAAAAAGAAATCTCATCGCGATGCTGCACGGACAACCTGATTGATACTGTCATTTCAATTATTCGAACATCTAAACAACAATAAGAAGTTCGTTCTTCTTAAATCTCGCGAAACGAACTTCGTAGCAGCCATGGCCAGATCCATTCAAGTTATTACACATCCATTTTTACATATTTTTAAATCCACTTCTTTCAGAACTTATTGCTAGACTAGAAAATATTTTTACAATATAATCTATAAGAATGACAGTTTATATGAAGATTCGTAATGTTCGTCTTGTCTCAGCGCAATATTTTGCAATCATAATAAAATGAATATTTAAGGACTTGTAAATATGAGCATCCTATATGATGCGTCTAGTACAAAAGAAATGTATGAACATATGAAGAGTTTTGAAAACTACGTTATTAATAGAGTACCATTTTCATCATTTTTAAAACGTTTAGCTTATTTCTATTTTGAAATGCTGGATGTATTGTATATTTTTAAAGTTTGACATAGAACATTATATGTATATTTTTGGGAAATTTTTATAGGAGAATGTATTAGAATTTTTATAGGAAAATGTATTACAATACAAGCTTGCGGAAGGCCGATGTAACATTAATTAGGGTATTTCAATTGCTTTATTCGGTGCCGGGCACGTTTCGGTTTACATAGGCGAAGTACCAGTATATGCATTTCAGCTAAATAAGCAATCGCGTGACAATCGTGTCATTAGTCGAGCCGTTAATGAATAGCAACTGACGTAGTTCGTATTTTATTTAATAGGTGAAACAGCGACTGGCGTAGGTGCACGAATTATGTTTTGTAACAAGCAATAATGGCTGGGTCCGACACGCAACAATGGACTGCAGTAGTAATGTAGGATTGGATTATTGGATGCTGCGAGAGAGTACTGTTGCGGTCGTCGTTGCAAAATAAAACACCGGCCGCGTGTAATTAACTGTACAATTAATATCATTCATTCAATCGCGCGATAAACGTTGCAACTAATCGTTTGAAACACTCTTTTACTCCTCTCTAGTTTTAATTGGAAATTAAAGATGAAGGAGATTGAAAGTTAAAAAAGATACTACAAAATATTGACACTGTTAAAAGTAGCATTAATTTTTGACCAGGTTCAGAAATTAATTTTTTCGTGATTTATTCCAGTAAACCAAATTTTATTAGGATTTTTTTAATGCAAATGGATTAATCTACACCTACTGTGATAAATTTTATCTTCCTAGTTTTAGTTTCAATATTCCGATTACTTCGATTTTATATGTATATAAAAGGGGAGTTGATATTCAGCACTTGACGTGTTAACTGGATTTAAGTATTATACATATATATATATATACAAATTTAATTAACTAACTCCAGATTTAATAATTCCGTCGTATTCAGCACATGTTTTCTGCCTTCCAATTATATTCCATGAAATATCTGTACGAAATTCGATAGTATTTAAACGAATGAAATCTTTAAAAGCTTTTGTTAGTTTTAGCATGCTCGTTAGTAAATAAATTCGTTGAAATACTCGAAAGAGTATTAATATTGTCGAATATTAATTTTAGGGTGAATAAGCAACGAACATGTTATTCGTTTAAAGTAGTAAAACATACTTTCCGAAACATGGAGATGTGTACTTCATAATAAAATTAATATACACTGAGCTCGTTAAAGTATTTCAACATTCGCCATAGAAAAGTTGTACGAACATAATATGCAGTCCTGGTAGTCGTTTCTAACTACCCTGTTAATAAATATTTTTAAAATGTTGTTTAACGCACATATTTGCAGAACTTTAAAATTATATTGTATAATAACGTGGAAGACAGGTTGTAAGTCTGGAAAAAATATTCCGCTTAACATGAACAATGAAGAACATTAACAAATATACTTACAATTAGTCACTGGATCAAGTATAGTACATCTCGTTAAAATATCTATTTAGCACACGAATAATTCTCGAGTCGGAATACCCATTACATGCCCTCCAATTTCGTTGTCGGTTTTCGTTGTATCTTGACACGACAATTTTCGGGCAGTGAAAACGAGATGATATTGTAACCGATGCATCGATACAGCACACGCACGCATCGCACGGTTCCATGGAAGTAGTAATCGCATATACGCCCACGCGTTAGTTGCCTTTACTCTATTCTATTTGGTTCTATTCGATGTTTACGGCTGGAAGCATTAACAGAGAAAGAGGAAACGTTGATGATGGGGTGGTAGGACGAGAGAGGAAGCGAGATCGAAAAGGAGGGTGAGAGAGTGGGGGCGAAAGAGAGAATCGTATTATTGCAACTCGCCCAACCGAACTCCAGCGCTATGCAGCTGCTGCTATAGCAGGGTGTAACAGACCCTGGGCTTGGTTCTAGCTGGAACCAATAAGGTCATTTTTCTTCTGTATAATCCAGCCAACCGGCAAACCGGGTATCCCGTTTGCGCCAAGTTAACGCAGAGTTAATAGCTACCCTATAATGTATCGAACCCCGGAATATTAAGGGATTATGGCGTGGTCACCGCCGTTATGTCAGCAAGGCGAGAGATACACTTCGGCCCACTTTTCGAATTTATGCTATCTCCACCCCATCTCTGGAACAACCACCAATTAAGGAATCGTTGGTAAATAAGACTTACCTTTATTTTAACTTTTATCTCAGTTGAAATGCGAGTCGAATCCAAGCGCTTCCTTCGTTTCACGCCGAAGCGTTAACAAAATCGAAATGTGGAATCAGTTCTAGTCTACAAACTGACGGCTGGACTGCGGATTTTATGCATTTCTGACAAGAACGAGTAGGTGCAGTTGAAAGCAGCAGACAGATTAAAAGAATTTAGTTCCAGCTTATTAAAATCAATAATGGAAGAAAGAAATTTCCAGCAGTGACATACGTTCACTAAAAAAACGTGACTGTATACAAAATATTTGTTATGCACTTTTGCAATTTAAACTGAAATGTCACAATATTTTAATAGGCGACAAAAAATTTTTTTCTGCATCTCGTGTGAGGGTTAGATTATGGCCACTGTGTGTGTGTGCAGTTATGTCAGCAAAGCGAGAGATACACATCGGCCCAATTTTCGAATTTATCTTCTCCCATTGTGGAACATCGACCAATTAAGGAATCATTGCTGAACAAGACATGTTTCTGTTCTAAAGGTAGCAAAAGGCGTGAGAGGAAAAATGCCGAGCGATCAGAGGCCAGCAAGTTCGAAATCCTGTTTCGAAATCCTTTCGGTGCCGCGCGATTTACGTAAGTTGATTCGGATCGTTTTAAACTGTACCCGGTGGCATTAGACTCGCCGCCGTTGCTCGTAGAACTTAAGAGAGAACGAGGCGGTTGAAGTAAGACCGATTAAGCCAGAGGAGGATAGGCGGTCTGCCCGGTCTTGCGGTCTGGTAATGTTATTTTAAGCGCAGCACTTACCACGGCGACAAATAATCATTAGGCAGAGTTCAGCGGCTTGCTGGCACCACAACCGAGGTGGCTGGTCGCGGCCAGTAATACCTTTTCTACCCCTTGCTTCACCAGCTGAGGGTCCACCACTCACACAGGTATCCTACTCGCCGCCCTAAGCCAGATTATCCCCTGAGGGATTGCCAGAATATATTTTCATCCATATATGTATTTCGAGGTTGCCCTCGGTCCTCAAATATATCGGTCAGCCAGACCTTCGTTGCATCGAATAGACTACGAGGGATGCACGCCGGCCGGCTATGCATCGTCGATATTGAACCGAATTAACCGTATTATTGGTCGCGCGAGAATACACCCTGAACGCTATCTATTGACTGGACTCACGTTTAAATCTATTACAAATGGCTTGTTACTTGCCAGCAAAAGAAACCGAGCCGCGTCCCTGGCCTAAACGCCCAATGCAAGCGAAATAACTGGACCAATTGTCTTCGTTAGATTTGATTTTATGGGACAAATCTTTGCGATACAGTTACGTTGTTTCAGGGAGTGCATTTGGCGAGGAATTTTTAAAAAATCATTTTTCACAAGATTAATCATTCGTACTTTTTACATTCTGAATAATGATATTTTAAACAATAAGTTTACCTATTTAGTAATATGCGGATCTTTATGCAAGATAAAAATTGTCTGCATCGATTGCAAGAAATAGAATCCAGTTTGACTTCACCACATCTGTCTGTTTTTAATGATCTACCTAAACGAGCACGCTGTTTCGAATGTTCCGTGCTACTTCGAGATAGCTAGGCCCAAGAATGATATCGTGCAAACTCGTGCGAGTCCGCTGTTACTGAGAATCAGCGTACGAGAGCTAAAGTTTTATAAACTGGAATGGAAGCGCGAAGTCGAATGTAAACCGTGCATGCTGGCGGAGTCGTGGGGTCAAGGGTGGGAAGTTTATCTCGTTGTAATTGCGAAGTGATCGCCATTGAAGTTAGCGCGAGTGGATGGAGGGTGGCTGGCAGAGCATTGCAAGTCGGAATTCGAAACAAATTATATTCGTTGCTTCAAACTACGTTGCTTCTAAAAAAAAATGTTAACTGTCGTACATACACACGCACGCTCGGAAATAGTTGTATAAAATATCCTAGGAGAATACTTCACCCGATTCTGCTTCACACTTAAATTCTATAAGTTATAATTAGACTAAGGATTTTACGCATTTATGGAAAAAATGGGTGAGTGTAATTTCAACCAATAGGAAGACTAAATAAATTTTTATAAGTAGCTCTATATATTTCTCACAACTTAATAAAACCACTAAAGAGAGAAATAAGTAGCTATTTGGTTTCTATGTCTCGTAATTAGTGCAAACAATTTTGCGTTGTCTTTGGTCACTGTGTCATAGTAAACAACATTACCAAATAAGGTACCGAAGAAAATCAGCTCGCGTTGCCAACAGAAACAAAAAATAGCACCGACAATCTCACGGCGATCTCCGCCGACTGCTAAAACGAGATACAAGCAGAGATGCTTTTTTGCAATTAGCTAAAATGATAAGAATTACAATGGAACTCGCGGGAGCAAAGAATTATCGATGAAACTCCTCCCACAGCATCTGCGAATACTCGGATAACGAATCACTTTCTGTACGCAGCGTGTCCCTTAATTAATACTCCCGGGTTGCAGTCATATCGGCGTGGCTGAATGAAACAAAATACAATGAAGGAACTTTACAAAACAAATGCCGCGAACGGAAAATCCTATGTAATTAACGTTCAGCCGCTTCTTTTGTCCCCCGGAAACAAAGCCCGCCGCGGAGTTAGAAACATTTATTTTCCTTCGGTAATTGAACCGGTCTCAATTAATATTCGATATCGCTACGGGGCTTGATTTACAATTTGAATATTCTACTGAATATTCTAGCGAATATTATACGGCCAGTAAATTTTTAAGGTGCGGTTGGCACGCGTGTTCGTAATAATGAAAATAATGAAGGCGCACCTGCAACGTACCTAAAATCGAAACAACCACGTACCATGGTCAAACGCTCAACAATTCGGTAATATATACAGCGGGGGGCCGGGGCTGCATTGGGTTCCCGTAGGCAGAACATTTACATTGCATTTAATTGAATTTGTGCGTCAGAGCGTTATTTACGCTAACATTTAATTGCAACGTATTCTGCGATATTAATTTTAAGGCTCGCGGAAAACGCTCGCTCGCGGATCTCGCTTGGAAAAATTAAAAAAAAAGAGAAAGAAGGCACCACGTCGAGAGTTTAGCGCCTATTGTCGATTTACCTGGTCCTTTAACGCCTCATGAATTATGAACGGAGAGCCCGCGCGCACGGCCCGTGTGCCGGGGATCGGTTAAGAGACGCAATTGCCGGCTGCTAAATTTTACAAAGCATTTAAATCGATAGTCGGACGCGGGCTACCAGGCTCATTTGCATCAATTACTGACCCCCGAAGTTTCTTGGTCGGCGAATTAGCCGCCTGGGAACGCGTCGAATGCGAGATAAAAGGAAGAAGAGGCGGCGGGACCTATTAAAATAAAGGAGAAAAACAAGTTTCGAGATAGTTACGTTACGAGCGACGGGGGACGCATAACGATTCGTGCTCGCCTCTGCGTCGCGCCGCGCCGCACGCCACGCTCGCCTGAGTTACGCCGCCGTCCGTCGGGAAGTTATGCTACCTGCTTATCTTTCGAATTCCGCGCTCATCCGAGGTGACGTTTTCCTGGCACTTTTAACTCCGCGGATCCGAAAGAAGGATTAAACTGGCCCCACATTATCCCCGCAGCGATCGTAGATTTTCTAGATCCGCTGATCCGCTATCGAGACATTAGAATTCTGAGCGGTGCGTTTGCTCTACTCTTATTTACGTCTTTTATCTGGGCTCCGGTGGGTTCGAGCGAACGATATCGCCTGTGTTGCGACACGGCCCTGTACGAATAATTGGGGATACTATATTTTGGTAGTTTAACAATAAACCTACCGCCACTGATCAAAATGACCGGTTCCAGATTTTTTATTTTACAATTATTCATATGATAAAAATTATTTCATGAGAAATGATGGAATTACAATAGGAGCAGCACAAAGTCTGAATAAAATCAATCTTGTCATTTCTATAAGGGAACATGTACCAGTTACGTTCAAGGCTCGGTACATTTAGTGTTAAATCCTTGGCATGTGTAACATCGAATCAGGAGGTTGTGAACAAATTTGCGATATCTCTTTTTCCTGGTATTTTTGTTTGCTTTACAATCGATCAGAGATTAATTCACATCGTATTTCAGGGGAAGCTAAAAATTTTATCAAGCTTATCGAAGTTCCTTTCGGTATACCCAGATTCGAAAAGAACAAGAACGCAACAATCCCCGAGCAACAAACTACCATTCCTCATTCCCGCTCACCGAACCAGCAACCTACTTGTTGGTCGCGCCCATAATTCCCGTTGCGCTCCTCCTCCGGATCGTTTCGATTCGGAATCGGCGCGGTTATATTACGGCAAGTGTGTAATTATGCCGCAACCGGGTGCGCTTTCGCGAAATAACGTCATAAATAGAGGCGCGGGCACGATCGGTTGCCATGGAATAGATTCAATCGGGCCGCTCGAGTGTTCCGGGGTACTCTGGTTTTCTGACTCCCCGTTTCGAGTCCGAACAGTTTGATTGAGTTCATTGATACGATCAAGAATGAGGGTACCCGATTAATGAAAGCGCGCCGGTGAACGGGAGCGTGTGCACCTCCTCTTCCTCCCCTCCCCTCTCCTCTCTCTCTCTCTGCTCTGGTACCGTGGAAATGCGGCTCATATACAGTGGGGAAACGTACGATCGGTGACGCGAAAGGAAAGGGGGACGGGAGGGGTGTAGAGATGCAATAACACGTTGCCGGCACCACACCGCCGCCGCATGACGGAGGAGTGGAAAAAACGAAATGAGCGAGCGAATTCCGCGCTGCAGCCTCGTCGTCGGTGACCGTAGCCATGCGGATATTGTTGGACATTCCTCGGCTCGTGCGAATGCGGTCATCTGAATGCCGGACGCGTAAACCACGCCGAATGGCCTCGAGAGTCTGGGTCGTCAGAGCTGGCGGGGAAGGGATGGATGATAGAGGGTCGGGAACAGAGCAGGCTGTAAAGGGACGCGTCCCGGGTACCAGCGGAATACACACAGGTGACGGGGGAGGGAAAGGGTTGAGAGCTGCGTTGCGTCGCGTCGCGACGGAAAGGAACGTATGTGGGAACTTGGGTCGCGCCGCGCCGCAGAAAATCTATCCGCGTTTGCCGCAGCTATGCCGCCAAATCGCGTTCACGGCTATTTTAATTAATCGCCCCCCGAGCTCGCTGCCCTACGCGAGCCTTCTCCCGGTGAACGATGCTCTAACTTCTAACTTGCAACTTGCTCTCGCCCTCGTCATTAGGAGAATCGGAGAACTCCGAGGGGAATTACTTTGAATGCGATTAGCATGCGATTAAAATTGCGGTAATGAGGGAAATTGATAATGATTTCCCGACAAGATATACCTGGTGAACATTCGTTTGCCAGATTATTTTCGCACGGCTCCCTCAGCACTTTCGATGCTGAATAATCGTCCCTCAAAAATCTCAGAAATGCGAAGTAATTGAATCATTGTATAATGATAAAAATTGTGGAGAAATTAATTTTTAAAGATACACCAAGAATTGTATCACCCATATATAATATAACCGACACGTAGCAGTCAACGTGTTAAATTGTCACTTCGTTCGATAGTGAGACATCTACATACTTACATAATTTGTAACTATAGGAATTAAACCTAAAATTACTTGTTAGATGCAATACTATGCACAATTTATGTATGTATATATGTACATGGTAATTATGTATAGTACTGAAATATACCGATTGCTACATCAATCGGTACAGCTACACTAGAAGTGGTGGGGATAGCGAGGATGCAACAGTGGTTCCGATTATCGACAGTTCGGATAATCCAGGTTCAGATAATTGAGGCTGTAATTACCGTTAAGAATGCAGTTAATTGGATCATAGGAAAACGTGGCACATCCGCGTTACTAACACGTACAAATGCATACTGAATACATGAAAATCTACAATATAAAAAAGGATTTTTCCTTCGACATAATATTGCAATTAACCCTTCGGGAACGACGTCCGACTGCTAATTTATTTTTCTACGACAAACGAACTATATGATACAGACATTATCATAATTTGCTTAACTGCATTCCGTTCCCAATTAGGGACTTAAATTTCAAATGTTCTATAGTAAAGTAAGTAGACAATACTGAAGACTCTGAGCATTTTACTTCCAAGTGGGAACATTGCGCTTATGAATAAAACCGCATATGTATAAAGTTCCCATACAGGAACAGTCATAAAATGCAATAAATAACATTTTCTAATAAAATTTTATTATTTGTTTCATGACCACATTCATTTTTAAGTAGCTAACTATAACAGCCATATATATTTTTTCAACTCGTCATAAAAATTCATGCAATAGAGGATTAAAATTCCATATTTGTCGTAGTTATCAAATTCTGGAAAATAAAAAGTTGGAAGTATGTATCGCACTTGATAATCTTGTGTAATAAATTTTGAAATATTCTGTAGGGTTAGTACCAATGCCCTTTTCGAGATTACGAAGCTAGATAAGAAAACACTTGATAACAGTTTACTGATCCAACGCGTTGAATGGCAATCGAAGGAATTATTTGTCGGTTTCGCGTGCGATCGAGGCTTTCCGTGTTGGTCGAATGCGAATCGACAGCGATTCGAGGCCGGCCTGACGGCAGGGGAAACATTGTCTAATTAGACGCGTTGAACGTTTAACAGAATCAAGGCACCAAATGGTTCAATTGAGGGAGAGGGAGTGCAGCGATAGAGGTCCGAGTTACTGAACGAAAAGCTTTATACGTCATTGTGCATGTATACCGGTGCCGCGCGCGGTGTATGTTGGTCGGCAGTCGAAGGGTTTAATCAAACACAAGTATAGTCCGACCAGAGGCCACGGGCACGGGCAGATAGGTATACATGGCGCGGATTGTTGTGCGACGCTATTGAAACCGGCGCTATCGCTCGGACTGTTTCGTTAGCAGGGCAATTGAAAAATACAGGGAAGAGAAAGGAGCGTAAAACTCGCGCATACGACCAGTTTGCAAATGCATAAAGAGGATCCAGGTTATATATGAGTGCTTTTAACTGTCTATACTGCGACGCGCGTAGTACTAACTTTGAGATGTGCCCAGAGGAATTGAATTTTATAACCGGTTGTCTAGACCGCTTGCCATTACAAATTTCATTTCTGTTGCTGCAATAAGGTTCGACCCTCCGGCTCGCGCTTTTTAAGTAGCTCTTCGAAATCCGAAAAATTATTGCCCATCGTTTCGGTCCGCAGCACCGGCTCAACCATCTACATCTTCTACTCGTTCGACGGATTCATACCTTCGTGCTGCTCGCGTTACTTTTTCTCCACTGAATACGCGTTCACTTGTTATCCTAGACTGCGGATCTTCGTGTCAGATAAAAATTTTCCGTATCTCCTCTTTTAATAATTTCAATAAGCCAGAGAGACTACAGCCATATTTTTTAAACTCCCTTGCATAAAATTCTTTAAATGAATCTACCTTAAATTCGAAGATTGATAAACTTTACTACAACCCCCTACAAATTGATGTATAATTTTTTTAGTTATTTAAAAAAGAATGGAACAGGTCGCGTAAAGACCTCATGCTATAGTTGATATTACTGTAAAATTGGTACTATAGAATAACCAAAAAGGAGAAAGAAACAGACACAACTATGATCTTGAAATTTCTCCATGATTTTCCATGTGGAATAAATGCATATTTATATATTTGGCAGAGTACAAATTTGGGTCATAGCTTGAATTCAAAGGACCCAGTAAGCAAGGAAGATTGTCACTGAGAATTCAGAAGTATAATTCAGTTCATGCGAATTGTTCACAAGCGATAACGTAACTGCTCTGTTATTCAAACTGGTTATGTAAAATTTTATTTTGGCGATTCTGTCGACGACGAATTAAGAGGTTGACGACGCAGTTCCTTTAACACAGGGTCATTGTTCTTAGCAGTTCGGATTGCGAAATGGGGAAGACGAGAGCACTTTTTGGTAAGATGACTGTGATCAATCGTACGTCACTTACCCCAGAGTCTTTGAAAAGCATAATTCTGTCGTAAAGTCTGAATAAAAGCGCATGAGAACTGCGAATTTTCACAGTGTGCAGGAATATCGCTGTCAAATAAAGTATCACAGTCTAGGAATGGTGGTTTAAATTTATATAAACTAATGGTAACAGAGTGTAAGAAAGATTTCCTAACTCGGAAATCGTGAGCAAAATGACTTAAACGAGTCTGGAAAGCAGACAGTCTTCGCATTAGACACGTTTAATTGCGTCGGGATCGTTGCAACGACAGGTCGTTCAAATGAGATTACGTTTCGAAAATAAAATCGAGCATGGCCTTTCGATAAAGTGCCTTATCTTTACGGTATTGAAAGTACACCAAATTGCTCTAAATTCGCCAATCAATCGTACAACTACTAGGACTAGTAGCCTCCAAACCGATAAATACGAAAGTGACTCAGAACTGTATCTGCAGCCTTATCGCCCCCATAGTATACACGTGTGTGGTATCAAGCGGTCGTCTGACACCACTCCTGATTACTGCCATAAAAATTTATAGGAGCCGTCTCTATCGGACATTGCCGACGGTGCACGATACTCGCGTAATAAAGTGAAAACGACCGTCCGAGATTCGCGAAGGAAATAAATTGGCGGTCGAGGACTTTGGTGATCGCTCTTTCATACTTCTCCGTCACCCGTTGAGCCCGTCGGGGGTTACGTATATCGCAAAAGTCTTCTGGAAACGATCCTGTAAGTCGTAAACAACCCCGGAGCCCGTCTGGCCTCAGATATATGACGTAATATTTTTGTGCGTGACAGATCCTGCAGGCATTTCTACAGCCATCGATCGTCCATATACGCATTGCATCTCACGCAATAGTTCCCTCGGCTTTTTCCTTCCGACTCTCCAGACCAGACCCAGACTCCGTACGCGCCGAGGAGAAAAGGAACTCTTCGCGATTCCCTACAGACGCGAGATAAATGGCCGAGTAATTCTACTCACTGACACGAAAATAACAACCGTAACCTGACCACGCAAACGCTAATCAAAACACGATTGGTAATATTAATCATCGTGCGTGGTATGATAAGTCGACGACGTTCCAGAACGTTATCTGCGTCAATTACAAGGAACAGAAGCTACTTGGGAATTTCCTTCTCCCTTTAGTAGTCTTAGAAGGTTGGAAATGCTACATCGACCAACAATATGACAACAATAATTGTTTGTAAATAATCAATAAATTCAAAATCACAGACAAATATTGAAAATTTGATAAGCTCCGAATTGAAACAGTTTCTAAAATTCTTGATACAATTTATAACAATTATAAAGTTAAGAGAATTGAAGAACGTCAATATTTACAACACACGATAATTATTAAAGGATAAAACAACTTTGCATTTGCCATCTGTTTCTTAAAATGAATGCAAAATTCTGATAGAAATCCGCATTCTGATATAATAATGGAATGAAAGTAAATGTAAGGAGGACGAGACTGATCATAATTCATCACGTTAATGATCACGATAAACTCGATGGCCGAGCAATTGAATTGCCGGGGCAAAACTGGATTGCTATTAAAGCCGTTGACGTAGAATTCGTTGGTGAATTTTCCACGCGTTTAGGATATCTCGTCTTCGTTACGAGGACGTTGATAATGGCCGGAAACTGAGGAAGGGGGGTCTGCGGAGCAACGAATAGAATGAGTCGGCTACAGGAGAGTAAACAGGAGACGGCTGCCGTCGCGACGGTATATGCCGGTAACAAGATATTGACACTGGCCGATAATGGCTCTTGGGTTAGTTGACGGGCGCGGCTTGGCCGAAAAGAGAAGCGGCAACTTGAGAAAATGGAGCTGAAATTGGTGAGAGGTCTTGGGAAGGGCAGACGAGCCGCGAGATATAATACTTTTCTCTTGAAAGATATTTTTCCGCTCCAAAAATCTTCCTCATCGATCGCCGGTGTCTAGGTGTTCCGACGTCGACCAACTGGCGACACGTTTCTACATGGTTGTAGGCGAAAGTTCTTACTCCGATCATTTTCTTTTTCTATTGTACGTTTTATCAATTGCCTTGCCCGTGAACTTATTGGGCCGAACAATCCATGGTTCAACGTCAAAATTTCCATGATCCTGCAGGAATAGGAATTCTATGATAACATGCATCATCGAAAGCTGTTATTTGATCTCCCATCATATTAAAAAGAAAGAGCCATCATTTGTCAAGATTCATCATCTGATTAGAAGTGAATACACGATACAGAACACGATACAGAAAAATGGAACTTGTTCGGGAAAGCAGGTTCATACCAAAGTACAGTATATTTGTTGTAAGTACTCCAACTTTTGCGAGAACGTCAAATAATCCAGGATATATCTGCTGATCGATCTGATATAAGTCTTTGTCTCCGCAATGGCTGACGCGTGATTTATATGCAAGGATATTGGTTCCGAGATGGCGTTGCATCTACGTGATAAATCGGTACGCCTACGAAGTTCTAAGTCTCTATAAACTGTAGCTGGGGTGCGTGTTTCAAGTGTTCGACCGAATAAAATTCTTAACATCTCAATTGGTAACGGTCCATTCTCGGCTACTCCTCCAAATTGAAAGAATCGAAAGTTTAACGGAATTCAAGACTCAATGAAAGCAGTTAGGTACAAATGTTTCTACGCGAATCTGTTATCGGGCAAACAGATCACTCGCCGGTCGCCACTCGAAAGAGGAAATATTGGTGTGCGATGAGTTCAAGAGGTCCGTGGCAAGCATCGTGGAGCAAAGTGGTCACCCGTAGGACAAGCGTTCATTCTTCTCCCCAGTGGAGATAAATGTGATTGGGGTCACTTCCTTCCTGAAATCGATTTTATCATTTACAATTTACGTATAAAGTGAAAGACTTATAATGCCGGACCCGACCCTGTTTTATCGACATTCTTAGTCCGTAATACAAACGTCTTTTCCTTTGGAAAATTCTCAGACACGCTGTGTCAATTCATCGCTATTGTTGCATTCTTTGATCCATAATTTATTATTTTCATCGCTCCCCAAAGAAAGAAGTCACAATGTGTTTAGATCAGCAATAGGTTAGGTCTTTGACCAATCTCTCTAAGTCATTCTTTGAAAATAGACTGCGCATTGTTTGCACTTATAACGAAAAACATTAGAAGAATTTCCTTTTTTAATTTTATTAGCAACCACTGTTTGATTAGGTCTTAATTGATTTTTTATCACTAAGACCTTTCAATTTTGATGAAATTTTGGGTTTCCTTCACACAGAATCTAGTGTTAGAAAATTTCGAATAATACGACTTCTATATTTTCAACATATTCAAATTATTAGGAATATAACACGTGCATAAAATGAATTGAATTTCATCGTTGACGTGGTATAATTTCTTTCAGCTCTGCGAGAAGCTGAGCATGCAGAAATCTAAAATATTGTTCAATGTTTAATGGTGCTGGAAAATCTATAGGTCCAATGATGCGATCTCCTATTATACCCGCCCACGTATTAACTGTACAGCTACCTCGGTTAAATCGAGTATTCTGCAAATTACGGTTACTCTACTGATTTTACAGTGCTGCGCTGACGAGCTGCTCTTGACCCTAAAACGTGTAATTTGCGGAGAACTTTTCACTGTTTATTATTTGTTGAAGTATTCGCTGTGAAAAATTGTTTCCGACTAAATACTCCCCTTTCTCCCATTCGTTAATTCTCATACGTCCCTCAGAAATATTTGAATAAAAGATATAGATAATTATGCTTTTTATTTAAAAGGACCAATTATATTTAAAAGGACCAATTTATAATGTCGCATATCTTACGACGCACAGAAATCAAATATTTTATAGTATACAGATTGTTTAAATTTCTGCATCAGATAATCACATCAAATTCTGTTCTAATGAATGTCCGCGCGAAAGTATGACGATCGAAACAAGAATCACATTGGAAGCATGAATCATACCAGCGAACGTTAAAGTTGCAACGATTGTGTAGTGTAACAAGGAGAATTGACGCACACTTCCCGAGCAGAAAATGAGTGGTGCAACATTCCCGGTGGTGATATCCGTGTTACGAGCTGCCTTTAGCATTCGCGAAGCGACGGTAAAAAGGGAAAATCTGCGTTTTTCCCGCAAGCAACACGTTCGCGGTTAGGGCACCGCCCTAACGCCGCGGGACGTGAAGCGAGTCCTCATATTTTATGCAGTTTACCGCGAAAGCGACTGCCGCGCGGCTATAAACCGTAATGTATTAGCAGGGAAATGCAAATTGAGCACAAAACCACGGCTCGAAACAATGCTTTTAGTCGCGGGTGGGTGGGGGTATGGGTGGGGGGGGGGGGGGGGGAACCGTTGGTCGGGGGCAGGCCCACTCGATGCTGGCTACTTCGTAAATTAACATTAACCCATTATAAATAAACGGTAACTCAAATTAATGCTAATGCCTTCCTCCCATTAAAACCGATATCACTCGTCACATCGAACGGTGGATAGTATTCCGTGCTCAGAGTTGCATTTCGTTATGGCACAATTGTTCTACCCTTCATCATTACCCTGGGCTTGTTTCAGAATTTTGCAATCCTGTGCCTAAGCTGTTTGAAACATTTTTCTTGTATTTGTCTCATTATTAGATTTTGCAATATTTCACTACAGTATTTTATCGATAAATGTCCCAGGTCTCGGTCGCCGAGAAGTATGACATCATACGGTTCGGGTATATCGAGACCACACTAATCCGAATGTCAAAACTTCTTTATTTCTCATTATTTTTTTATGGAACTTTCACCAACATATTCGTGGCATTTTTCTAATGAAAATAATACCAAATATGATATAATTCCGATGATATTTACTTGTGTAATGAACGATGAAAGTTTCGGGCGCAAGGAAGGACAGCTATGGGAAAGAAAGAGACGCGGAGAGTCGCAGTCGTCGGCACAGTTCAAAGGCTCGCGCGTCCTCACAATGTAATACCGAGAAAAAACTTTTTTATTATTACTTATTTTTTATGAGACTTTCACCAATATATTTGTGGCATTTTTCTGATTAAAATGATACCAAACACGATATAATTCGGATCATATACAGGTGTATGATCATATATGTATAGCAGTAAGTTCACTATTGTAATCGTATAGAACTTAAAGATTTGGGTCTCTTGTTAATATGCGACATATGTACCAAAGGTAGTTAATATGAGATTTACGAAACACTAAAAACGACTATTTTACATAATTTTATGAAAATAGTAAAACAGTATTTATTTATATTTTTTAGCGAATTTTATTATAAATATACCCAAAAAAATAAGTTTGTCCTCTTGAATGCATCGTTATAACTTCAGCAATTGTAAATTTAAAAATTTAGGACCCGTCAGTTTGACGTACATAGTTCTAGTGTTAAAAGGCCCCCAATCAATTTGCAATAATAGATTTCCATTGTACAGGTAATTTTGAAGGGGAGTGACTCCAAAGGGGCGTTGTTTAAATATCAAGCGACAGAACGTGCCCTGGCATATAGAAGCACTAATATACGAGAAACATTACCGCACCGTTTACAATAAGCTTTGTGGCAGGCCTGAACAATGTTTCATACTAAAGTCACATATTTCTTTTGTTTCATGCAAGTTTAAACATAGTTTTTTACAACGGCCGCAGAGAACGTTTTGCTTACTGTCACAGTAGAAAACTTTGTTGCATCCAACATGCATTCGTATGCGACTGAAATTTTTCGTCGATATTTCACCGAATGGAAAATGTCTGATACTACATAGTCCAATATAGATATTTCATTCGGTCTCGTAAAACTGAATTCATAACAGCATTTTTAATTTCCAATTTGTCAACTACTGACAGCAGACCATCGTGCTCAGCTATCAACGGAGTTCTGCGAATTTTATTCAATTACCGATTTTAATCAAATAAATTTTCATTAATTTAATTGAAATGAGTCGTATGAACCGTTACCTTGCGAATATGTTTCCTGAAAGTTCGGAAGCACTCTGCAGATTAATGGCAATGATTGTTTCAATTTACAAGTGGCACGAAGAAAGATACTATTATATATTCCGCCATTAAAAAATCTCCATGTTTAGTTAAATGAGAAGGAATACAATTGATGATAATAAAAGAGTTCTACGGTATTAGTTTGCTTAGGAAAATGTACACTAAAACTTTTTCACGTGGAGCTTTATTTTCGAGAAAATCGACTTCGAAAATCGTAAGTAGAATCGGTCAGTCATGATCAGACACGCCAGACGATTCCCATTCAGTAGCACGTCGCCTAACCTTCAGACTCGAATTTCTCAAAAACATATTTCACTCTACATTTTCGACTTTACTATCTCTTTATATGTTTTTAATAAAAATTGCGTCTAGCTCGCATCTTTCACACACAATCTTTTATACAAATATAATCTAGATTATCGTCACGTCATTACATTCGGCAAAGCGTGTATCGTGACTGCAAATAATATTTTCCATTTGCTAGACAATTAACTCCACAAACTATGCGATAGCTAATGATGTTCGATATCGATTTTGCATGCTAACGCAAGCATTTAAGTTCCGAGCAGGTATTGCAGCGAGTGAACGGCATGGCAATTGAATATTTGATAATGCAGCGTCGAACGCGGCCAGACAAAGACAGACAGGGATTTCGTTGTTTCTAGCTCGATACTGGCCGGTGCTGTTCACTGGTCGCCTCGGCAGTGTCCAGAACCCTTAGCATCGTTATGTGCTGGAAAACGTTGTCATATCTGACACGTTGTTTTCGTTCGCGAGGCAACCTGAAGGCGTGCGAGTGAACGGTACCACGCGGGAACGAAAGGGGACGATGGATGGAGAAGGAGAGCTCGCTATGAAAAGCAGGTTATGTGGAGGGGAGGGTTGGGGAGGGAGCGAGGATGTAGGCTGAACAAAAGGTAGATACGTCAGGGAGATCGGGAACGAGACGAGGAATGAAGGTTAGAGTGAATGAGAAAGATATTGAAGGCGCGAGATACGTTATCTGAATTCAAAGCAGACGCTTGTAACAATGTTTCGCGGTTGCTAGCATCAACTGCTCCTGCAGAGCTATCGAATTCGCGGCATACGCGCGATGCACGTTGCATCCACTAGGATCGGCAGCCGTATCCGTTTGTTGATATTAAAGATGACGCTTAAAAGAGAGCAACATGTGGCTCTGGCTGCCTCGACAACGTAGACGATTTTCTCGAACTCTCCCCTCTCCTGTTCTCTCCTCGGCGAACGCCCATCCCTTCTCCCCGTTTTACTTGGAGGTTCGTTTTCTCCACGACTTCCCGTGCTCCATTTGCATGCACGTGTTTTCCATAAAGCTCCGGGCCCGATGCGTTGCGGACCGTAAATCACCTACGACAGTTTGCATATCGACTTCTTTGCCGCGCGTATTTTAAATGCGGCTGAAAATAAATATCGCGGGCGCACGCGTGTGTGCATGGAATTGATTGCGGGGGGAGAATAAATTCATCACCGATACGTAAGCCCGCGGGAACCGGCTCTCTTTCTCTCTTTCTCTGTGAAATGATAATACATGCTGGACCCGTTTTTTATTTTTTGTTCATATATCTCGATTCGCGTTGTGTGTTCTTTTGTTCTGTTGCACCGGTGCACTTTATTTCAGTTACTTCGTTTTCCAGTCGTTCTCAGTTCTCGCGGATCCCTGAGACTCCGAGAGTCTGTCTTTTTGCGCCCGGGGGTTTATCAGAATAGTCCAGGGTTTCGCATCTTCTGGCGTTAATCCAGTTTTCGCCAGTTGCGAACGCAACCTCGCACTGACGTTGTACACGGACAAGTTTGTCAGTGAAACGAGCGCTATTAAATCCTAACTGCGTTCGCGAGAGCGTACAGAGCGGCAATGCGAAGTGAATGCACACATTGAATAAATTAGAGAGCTGGATAAACACGCGAGAATCAGCATTAACGTCCCGCCTGGAGAACTCTGCGCCACCCTTCCTGTACTACCCTTCTTCCACAGTTGTCTGTAACAGCGAGCTTTCCGTTATTGTTGCCGGATGAAAGAGGCTAACGCGTTGCACGACTAGTTTCACTCCCTCGGCGAAGTTCTCTGCTCCGGTGGATGTAGAAAATTTTATTCGTATCGCCTCATGCTACCCGGCCGGCTGATAACGGTTAGCCCCGAATAGAGAGGAGGTCCTGGTCGTCTGTGTTTCATTGCCGCACCACCCGGAGAACACACCGAGCCGGATAAATGAATTCCTATTGAGGCAGCCCGAGGAAACTGTCCCCTAGTTTTCGGAGTCCGACGAATTCGCGTAAGCGAGCAATTAAATCGTAGCAAACCAGTTAATGGGGGAAACTCGTCCTGACGAATTAGCCAATTTCTCGGACTGACAATCTATGAACGTTTTCGCAGCCGTCCTAACGAGACTGTACCGCGCCGCGCTCGCGCCGGCGGTCCACAGTATTTAGACCGTAGCCTAACCCGCTGCAGCTCCTGGCATGAGGTTGGGGTGGTAAAGCAATGTAATTAATAGGGAACACAATGGGTGTCTTGCGGAGGTCGGGACGAATGGGGGTGGTTCTGAGGCAGGCGTGGCGGAGACAGAGGCGCAGAAACCAAGTAGTGCAAACGGGGGCCGAGGGAGGCCAAGGGAGGCCGAGGGGGTCGGAGGGTAGCCGAGGGGGGTCATAATACGCTCTGACGGACGCCGACTGAGAGAGGTCTCCGAGATACTGACTTCTAGGTCACAATAGGGCCCTCTTCTGTATTGTAGATGGTAACACAGGGGGTGCAACCCTTCGTACACGAATGTCAACGCGACGTCCAAGTATCGTCTCTCTTTCTCTCTCTCTTTCCCCTCACCCCCGTCCCCTCTCTCTTTCTCTGCCACTGAGACTTATTTCACGGCGAAAGCATCGTCGCTCAGTATTTTTCTCTCTCCTTCTGCTCGCTGTTTTTTAGTTGCAACCCGTTCTTCATTTTGCAACGCCATCACGCTAGCTTTCAGCCTGGACTGTTCGCGTCTGTTCTTGCTCGTGATGGAATACTTCAAAGTACGCAGACCATGTTAATTTCGAGATTCTTTGTGGATTAATTAACTTTGTTGGTGTGTGCTTCTGTATTAAGAGTAGGAGAGGCGTTGGTAGTAGAGAACATCGTAATGGTAACAGATAATTGAGCCGTTTAATGGAAAAATAATGCAAGTCGAAACAGTTAATCATTGGATAATAGGGAATTAAGTAAAAGTTGTATAAAACACGATAAATTATTTTGCATGTGTGCAATTATTTTATTCAACGATGATTAAACCCTTTAGATGTGGTGTTCACCCCAACAGATAAATATTGAGGTACACCACTTTTGTATCAACCACTGTTGTAAGAAACAAGAGCTTCTTTAAGTTTCACCTCATTGTTGCCATAAATGGGTGAAATATTTATTTAAACTCACAGTTTATAAGATATATCTCAAAGCATGAAGCTTCATTTGTTACAGCACATTTCTCTAATCGTTTCATAGAAGCGACAGCTTAACCAAGACATTCCATATATCACAAACTCGATACTTCAGCGAGCATAGATCCTTCCATTAAGTCTAATAATTATTCTAGCGAATATAGCTCTTATCCTTAACGACACTCACGGAGGCCCCCAAGTTGCGATATTCTCATGCAAACTTTGCTCGAAGCGCCTAAGTATACCTTGGTCATTTAGTAGAGGAAGGTCTAAACATTATCCCCGAATGAAATTAACGAGGAAGAACCGATATAACTGTCCGTGACGAAACAGGATGGCCGACTAATGGTAATTCCAATTGTGGCCCGACCTTTCTGCATGGTCATTGTTCAAAGTCTCAGGGCGGCGGCGCGGCGTGCACCGGCGGAAAGACGAATCAGTATGTTGCTCACGAACGAAACCCGGTTGTTGCATCCCTCTGTATCCCTGAGGATCGCTACCGAACGTAAGCATCGCAACGGTGGCGGTGGGATGGTTAAGCATGCACGAGTGAGCACGGATAAATGATTCAGAGTTTTGGAAATATGGAAAATGGAGTAACTTACATAAATACTTGGCTAGGCAGACAGACGGATGGGCAAAAGGATGGTTCGGTTCAACGCAATAGTGGCTGAGCAGCGTTGCTTGTCCATCTGTGTAGACCCTTTACTCATTCTACTCGTTTTGATGTGTTGAATACGAATATGACTTACTTACTAGCACACTGAATTCTTCTTTTAAGTCTGCATCTGTCGCACAGACATATACATCATCAGTTGCTTTGTCTCTTCCTAAACCTCGTCCAAACCCAACCAGTATTTGTTTAAGAACCCCTGTGCAGAATTCAGTGAGCCGGTAAGAAAGATTTCTGTGAATGTCTCTTGTAATTTCCGCGGAAAACGAAAGTCATCTTCGTATTCAATACATTAAAACGATGACGTATCAATAGGCATCAAAAGGTTTGGGAGGCAATTGTAAAATTCAGCCACTCGTATAAATACGTGGCCAGGCAGACAGATGGATAGGCGAAAGGATGGTTTGGTTAGGACCAATAGAGTGGCTGGGGAGAGCTGCTTGCCCATCGGTGTAGGCACACGATTTCCAAGAGTGTTCCTCGACGATACTACTCTCGAACATGCTTGCGCATCCAGCTCTTTTCAGTTGTGGTGGTCATACCAACCGTAAGGTATACCGCATTTTGAATATATCCGAGTCTTTTAGGCGGTGGCATGCGCCAGGAAAATTGCCGATGCATCTATCGAGCAGCGACTGGATTTCGGTAGACATCGGCGCATCGGATAGCGCCTAATTCACAGTCGATCGAATCTATTCAGGATTTGTAATATCGCTCGATAGCCGAGCATTGTGGACGAAATGTCGAGTATTTATAAGGGGGAGTATTTGCCTCGTTGCGTCATGTAACGAAGTTTCCCGGCGGATTGACAGCTCTAATTAAACGCTGGAAAGAGGTTTCACAATCTTCATAAATTTTCGTCTAGACTTCAATTACACAGTGGATAGGCGATCGGGCTGATGTGCCGTGACTATTTAATCGATCGATGTAATTTTGAGCACCGTTTTTTCGGCCGAGTTTGAATGACAGCGATATTTGACACATCGGACGAGAAATATCGTTCTGGAAATGTATAAATATAGAATTGTGTTACGGAGTTAATATTGCTCTTTTTTTAAAAGATTTGTGCAAGCGGAATTTTTAAAAATTTTTTTATCAATATGAATTTATGATTTTGTTAAATATGAACACTTTAGAGTTCTGGATCTCTGCTCAATGGCGATCAACGTGTCATTGAACAGAGGCCCAACTTCCAGATGCCATGCATTTTATACAAGGTTTACCAAAGTTGCTTGCATTCTGCTCCCCACCTTGATTGCACACTATTCGGGCATACATGAGCATGCTCTTTTGGAGTTCAGCGTAAGAGTGGGTAAGGAGCGATCGGAAATTAGAAACCATGCGGTGAGAGTTTCGAGTGCCGGAATTTCAAAACGCTCCAACAACTCGTTCGACGGCCGAAAGAATCTGAAACTCGTTTCAAGTTTCCTCGTATATACTTCCCAACTGCACGCGTGTGTGTGTAGAAGAATATATGATAGAATGGAGTCAAATGGAAAATCGGTATTATATAATAAGTGGTAATAGCTGAGCTGTCGGAACTGTTCAATATTTGCTAACAACATGTCTGCATGTTCGTCTAAAATTACCGTCAGCAAAAATATTACATTGCTAAATTTCCTAATCTAACACATAATTAGTTCTTTATAAAAAGGATAAATGAATATTTTGCGAAAATAGGAGATTAATGGAGTATAAAGACATTTAATTAACAACATTATACTCCGATTGTGGCTCCATGTATTATATCATCAAAGCGTGATGCTAGTGTAACCCATATGATAATTAGAGTGTTTTCATTCACAATTATCGTCTGGAGTTCGATGTGCCTCGTTATTTATCGCTCATTGTAATTAAATCTATGATGAAATTATGAAGTGTTCCATTGAATTGCAATTCGCACGAGCACATAAATACCTTTGTATACATCTGTAATGTTAAGCAGGATTATTTAGCAAGAAGAGAAATGGACAGTATGAACAGGGTGGTGTTCATTTCATTTCCACCAATTAAATTTTGTTTCATATTTCATGTTACCGATAATTAAATTCGGAATCTATACGCAATTTCACATTTTTGTACATTGATTTACAAAAATAACAAATGAACCGAATTAATTGTTTCGGTGATGTATTTTACTGAAATGTCGGTACAATCAAACTGGAATGTCGTGAAATAAAATCAAATATACGCATGTTACAGTAGAACTACATCAAACATTTACAAATTCAGTGCTTTTAATTTAGTTTCTACATTTGAAGCATTAATAGAATAATTCTCAATTTTTATAAATTTATAAATCCATATTTGCTTTATAAGCAATAAAAAAATCTGTGCTGCCTCGGTCATATATTTCTGGTGAAGCCATTTTTATTTAAAAAACAGTATTCTAAAGAATGAGGTTTACAATTAAAACGTTTTAAATTCAGTTCATTGACTCACACATTTGTTCACGTACTAAACATTTTTGTAATATCTTTTTGTAAACAAATCTGTGAGTCACTATATGTTGCAATATATTGTATTTCTACCTATTAATTGATAGCTATCTAATAGTTATATATACAATATATCTATTACTGGTTATATATATTAGTTCTGTTTCCTGTTTGGTTATTCAATTCCGGCGTGGCTTGTTGTGACCAAGTTTGTCCACGGTACGGTTGCCTTTTTTCTGGCCGAAATAACGTTAATTGATTGGTAGCCGTTCACGCGTGACCACCGCCATCAAGCATACATAAATATTTGTTGTTTGGTCCTGCCGATCAGGACTGTTGTTAACGCAATATTGCGGGCATATGGTTATTAAAGCACGCGAATACCACACGAATACGTGGTGGTTTTGTTCAAACAATTTTCAAATGCTCAAGTGTACGCACTGTTGGAACGACCAATGGCGATATTGAGACTACCTACAGAAAGATCGACGTTTATGTTCTGCAAACAGTGTCAACTATTCCCCCGTTTTGTCACCATGAAACAATACCTTCATCCCACATGCTACAATGTATAGAAAATGAAAAACATTTGAGTGAATAGAATTGAGACGTTAACAAAAAATTGAATGTTTTTTTCAAAATGATAAATGTCTTAATGGCACAAGTAATCTTTTATTTGAAAATTGCATAAAAGTATCATTTATGTACAGATTTTATTTATTCGCAAAAACGGAGTTATACTTGTAATCTCTTGTATAAATGATCATTTTCATTATTTTAGATAATTTTTTATTTTCTGATTTTACCAAATTGTAAACAACTTATACACATGTAATGAATAATAACATTGAAGAGCAACATTAGATAAGTAATTTTTAAATAGAAAAGATTCTTTGGATGGTGCACTATTAGAATTAGTTCATCGTTTCTTGCTCTTGTTTAAGAAATTTAATTATACAGGTCTGCGACGTCCTTGCAAAAGGCAGCGGAGCTAATAAGATTAAAAGTCGAAAGCACACTCGCCGATTCTTCTTATTACCCGAAGAAGTTAGAGAGAGAAAGAGAGAGAGAGAAAGAGTAGGGGATCTCTTACGGTATTGTTTTGCTTTGCCTTTTCGTTAATATAAATGGCACCGGGAGCACGCGTTTCTTCCGTCTACCCTCTGTTTTTTCTCCGGCCGTTGATTTACCGTCAGTAATTTCGTTAAGAGGACAGTATCACCGATTTACGACTCCTAGAATGTTCTAATTCACTTTTCTCGCCGTCTCTTAAGTCTGTTCGGCGCGAGCACCGAGCTCTTCGCGACTAATGTTTCGTCGATACGTATGTGCACTATTGTTCCCACGGAACAGCAGAGTCATTTAAAATGTGAATGACTTCCGGGTCTCCCTTGAGAAATTGGGTGCGTGTAAATATCGGAAGGATGTCGGAAGGATGTCGGAAGGATGTCGGAAGGAGAACATCGAGTAATTGGTTAGCGCTAACTCCATCCTCTCGCGTACAACCGTTTTCGATACGATGCAACTGCACGATCTCTTCAGCATATTAAAACGTCCGACCGATTCTCCGTAGCTTTAACAGAAAGCAGAAGCATTAGCGAAAAAAGGAAATTATAGCGAGCCCTGGAGAATGTACTGTGCTGTCAATACCGGCGCACATGTTTCTTGTATTACCAGCACAGCGCATTTGCTGATAAAAACCTAAGATAGAAGACCTCTCTAAGGTGTATGAAAATAATTAATGTTTACGAATTTTTTGAAAAATTCTGGTTGAGATAAAAAATTCTTGTTAATTTTACATTATTTATTTCCAAATTTATCTCGTTGTTCTCCAGCATGTTTCAACAATAATACTCGGGATAAAAAGTGCTTTTAAGCTACGAACTTATACAACTCTACATATTACTTACTATTAATTAGAAAAGTTTGCAGACCTATATTTGGTAAAATATATTTACAATAAAATATAAATGTGTCTAGCGTTTAAAAAGCAGTGGAAAAGAAATAAGTTTAGAATGCATTAAAAAATATTTTCAGAATTTGCAAAAATGCAGTATTACTTTCCATCATTAAAATAACTGAATTTCTGTAAAATACAAATATAAAACAACATGGGAAAAACGTATGTTTTTCATCAAATTTCATCATTAAAATAAATGAATTTCGGTAAGATACAAATATAAAATATGGGAAAAACGTATGTTTTTCATCACATTTCATCATTAAAATAAATGAATTTCTGTAAGATACAAATATAGAACAATATGAGAAAAACAGATGTACTACAATCCATTAATAATCCCAAACCCTCACATTCTTGAACGTCATTTAGATATTCCTTAATTAGAGGGTTTATATGAATACCACAGTCTCAATTATTATTAAACGGCTTCAGCGTATGTATGCACTTGTACATACAATTAACATGCTCTATAAATGCACTCATAGTCTCGCGAAGACGAGAGCAAGAATCCCCATTTTATCGTGCTTCTCAACACATACATTTAACGAAAGGAACTAGTCCGCTCGGAACGAGAAATGTTCCATTTTATTAGCCAATTATTGTTAATGAGGTACAAGCACACAATTTTAATTCCTGGCCAACGTCTGGGTCTGCGCAATTTTCCTAGCGCTAACGTTCGCCGGCTCTAACGTTCGCCGGCTCTAACGTTCGCCGGCTCTAACGTTCGCCGGCTCTAACGTGCGCGGCAAACGTTTAAACTGTTTCTAATAACGGCGAACATATGCGTGATAGTTAGCGGGCGAAGCGACAAATAATTTTCGCGTTGTCGGAGGCGCGTAGCATCTTGCCACATCTGCTTGCTAATTCTCGGTGCTAATCCGGCAAATCCCATGGCACCCTCACGTATTAAAGTCGGCCTTAGACGAGAGCTGGGATGGTGGCTGGTACGAGGAACGAGGAGGATATAGCTTCGTCAGCTAAGAAAGGGAAGGAGAGTGTGCGGTGGGATGTGCGAAGGAGAGCAAGGGGTTAGGATAAGGGGTGTGGGTGGTAGGACACGCAAGGTTGCTACACTCTTGGACAAAATGAAGGCGCCGAAAAATTCCATCTTCAAGAAATTAACCCTTCAGAAACGACATTCGTACACCGTACTGTCTCCAAACTGTGTTTCGGAATTTATTACATGTGGTTAAGTTATTATAAAATTATTATACCATTGCTTACACGTTTTGGACAAAATGTCTAAATGACATGTAGATCGTGAGGACATCTGTAAGATCATACTAGGCTGATCCGGTAGGAGGGATCCTGCAGCACACATGCGCGCATCATTTTGTCCAGGACTGTACTCGGCGATGAAGCTAATATGCATGCGCCCGATCCAGCCAAAGTTCACTTAGATCGCATTGCATTGCATTACGCAGCATTACAACAGTGCTTCATACCCTTGGAAGAACCGACAAAGAGCTTTGCAACTCTCTGGCTACCTTCTCCCTCTTTCTCGGTCACTTCGCTTGATTCTCTGACCTTTCATCCCCTGTCTCTCTCTCTCTCTCTCTCTCTCTCTCTCTCTCTTCGGATACTCGCCAACCCCCTTTTCTCCTTGCATCCCTCCCACGCTAGAGAGACAGAGGCAATACATGCTTAATAATTTACGCGGCACAAGTGGCCTGGAACTTTACCCTGAGTTATATCATACTTGCGCATACATTCTTGTATACGTGGACACGAGCCTGCTACAGCCCCCGCACATATCCCTCTGCCTACTCGCAGGAAGAAACTGGCCAATACTTGCGATATATGTATGTATACTTGCGATACATGTATACCACCGGCTACGCCGAGGTAAGAGCATCCTCCGTGCGTGAATTATTGCCGGTAGGGTTTCTAGGGCATGCGCGAGAGATACCGGCTGGTTATATTTTTTGAGTGTGTTTCCTGAGCAAATGGCGAGGGATGGGACCTCGGGATGCAAGATGGCTCGCGAAGATCGGGCTGGAACCCGTTATATGGTATACGATAGTGACAGCGACAAGAGAGTACCATCGTGCAGTTGGCTGACATAAATCGCGCCGCGGGGTTTTTTCTTTCTTCCTCGGTACATACACACAGACAGAAGTATCTCCGCTGTTTATTTAAAAGAAAATATTGATCTTGGTGTGATCCCTAACATGCAATTCTATTTCGTTTTTCTCCTCTTTTTTAAAGATAAAATAACGTTTATGATATTAACACTAAACCTATCGAGCCTTAAACGTAACTGGTACATGTTCCCATATAAAAATGACAAGATTGATTTTATTTAGACTTTGCGCAGCTCCTATTGTAATATATGCTCCACTAACGATATCTATACAATCATTTCTTATGAAATTATTTTTATTAATAATTATTTATATCAATAATCGTAAAATAAAAAATGTGGAACCAGTCATTTTGACCGGTGATGGTAGGTTTAGTGTTAATAAATCGAAAGTAACCTCTATATAGACATTCTTAAATTCTTTTAATTAATTTAAACTTAAAATTGCTTGAATTACAAAATTCAACATAGAAGACCATTGTTACACATTTACAAAACTCCAACGAAGTAATTTGATGCCATTTTACAATGACTTACGGCCAGGAATGTATTTATTCGAGATCCCAGAAAACGATTATCCAACGCGGAAGATCGCATGTGCGTTTCATGTTCGTCAGTGCTCCCTGCAATATTTATCATCTGAAAGCTAGATACGAGTCTCGCAAATACGAGAAACTGCGGTGGAAAAAGGGAAACGTGATTGATTCTATTGGGGAAGTAGTTTCTTATGGAAGACAATTTTAGACATTCGGTATCTTTGTTTTCCGATACTATTAGCTTAGTCCCGATTCCTATGCGATTGTTTCCGCGAAGCACGAACACTAGCATCTTGCCCGCACAGGAACTTACAAATAGAGACAATATCCGCTACGGTTCTTTGGTATTTCTTCTTAATGTTGCCGCTCCTCTGTTATCTGCAGCCGATATTCTGCTTTTCTCGGATCGTGTTTTGCAGGTTCGTGCTCCGACGAAAAATTTGTACATTTTTGGGCAATTTCCTTTCGCCATAAATCACGTCGACGCTGGGTTCATCTACCGCACATCGACCTTTGCGAACACTTCTCTGGCATCGTGTTTTTTTCCTTTTTCTCTTCTGCAACGAAATGCGAATTTCAACGTGAGAAATGAAAATAATGTTGAACTGCATTATGGCGACAAGGGGAAAAATGGTAAAGTAAAAAGGGAGGACTGTCCTACTTTATAATTAGACTGCGGATCTTTATGCAAGATAAAAATTTTCTTCGATAATTGCAAGACACAGGGACCATATGAAAATTTCTTCCTCTCTTTAACAATTTTAGTAAATTGGAAATAACATATGGATGTTCTTAAATCGTCTTTACGTTTTTACTGTTTTAAAGTACATCCACCCATTTTTGTCAGAAATGCATCAAATCCGCAGTCTAATAATAACGTGTTAAGTTATTTAGTCGTAATAAGTTTATAATAAAAAACAATGGCGACAAGGAGAAAAGTGGGAAAGTAGAAAGAACTGCTTTACTTTATAATAGTGTATTTTATTTTTATATAATAATTATATTGTTTCATTTGAACACAGTTTTTGATGTTATTTGACACTATAACTCATGACTACATAAATGAAGAGAAATAAAATTGCATAATACAATGAACAATTCTTCATTTTACTCGGCTAGGGCAGTTTTCGTTAAAGAAAAGTCTTCCTCTAACTGGTACACTTGTAAGCGACTCCATGTACATGATAATTTGTGTTAAAATATTTTAAAGTGGAGCAGGAAATGTTGTACATGATCACATCCAGTCGACTCTGTTCTGCAGTAATAATGTGTTTAAGTTAGAACATGATTTTGAAACGGAGAGTCGCTCGGCACACGTCGCCGGAACAAACACATTCGAAAAGGTTGTTGGCCTAGACATTTCAGCTGCTCGAGAAAATGGTGTGTGTCCCGAGGCGTGCTGACAATAAAATTTTCATATACAGTGCATTTGCAACTGCAGTGAGCAGATAAGGTCGAGCTTTTCCACCAAACGCTAGTAGAAAATCTGCAGATGACAAGCCGCTTGTCCTGCACCGTGAAAATGCTTTTGTATAAATAGATAGACTGATTCTCTCTTTGATGATTTATAACGGAGAAGCTGATGGGGTCTTGTAAACCATGTAAACTTCAAAGGGGGGATCGGTTACTGGGTCATTTGGAACAGATGAGCTCGATACGGACCTCTAAGATACGCTGCATCAGCATGTATGAGCAAGCACGTTTCTGTGAACGTCTCAAATTGAAAGTCATTTCAGGATTGTAATATTCAAGCATATGATACATTTTACATAATGAAACACAAAACAGTAAAGCAATTAGAAGAACTTGAAAATATTGTTATCTTAACCCTTTGCACTCCGTTGTCGCCGATAATGCGATATTTGAAATATGAACACAAAACATAAAATTTTCATTTTGTTGAAGATTTATAAACTTGAACTTATTTTATATGGTATAATGTAGCTAAGGAATAAATATTTTGTTTTATTACAGCAACCGTATCTTTTTATTATATAGATACACACACTTGTAACTATTATAATATAGTGATGGAGTTGTTGGTGTATTATATGAGCCACTAGGCTAGAGTGCAAAGGGTTATGAGTGCAAATTTATGCAAAATTTTTACATTTTGTTGCAATCGAGGTAGGCAATTTTCATTTCGCATTAAAATTCGCAGTCGATAGTCATAAGTACACTATTTCCAAAATATCTACTACATTACTTCATCGAAAGTCTACTTCAATTTCAGCGCAGTGAACTGTGTGTGTGTGTGTGCAGGCTGCAATAGAATTCGCGGTCCGACTGGGGATGTTTGTTCATGCAAAAACAAACAAAATATATGGTACACAGCGCAGCCAGTCGCTGTAGCGAGACGCGTTTGCTTTTGATATGTTGAGAAAACTTCAATTCTCAGCTACTTTAATCGATACCAATTTCTGTGACGATCATCTCAATTCTTGTTACATTGTAAATTCTGTATACTTTTACTTGGGAACAGAAATGTTTGTACTCATTCGAGCGAAATGCATTTATTTCTGCTAAAATAGCATTTTTCTCGTGGAATCCTATTGTGTAGAAATTTAATTTTGAGAATATAATGCTGGCACGAATGAATACAACTATCGCGGCCTATGATGCGATTCGTCTGATAGAGGTTCCAGCAGAGTATGCGGAAGCAATCAGTAACAGAATCACGCGGCAACAGTATTGTGCCCATTTGCGCGTGTATTGAAATTTTCAAAATCAAATTTCTTGATATTCGAGCGGGAAAGCAGGGTGTATTGCATATTTTTTGCTCGTTACCGCATGAACAAATATCAGCTTTTCGGAAGTACCGAATTACGCTCCACTTTCTCTGTAATCGTAGTTTCATCGGGTTGTAGCTTAACCTAAAAAATTACCAATACCGAGTGTGCAAGTGACTTTGATAGCCGGCAGAAAAGCAGGTTACGCGCTAAATTGGTGGAAAAAGCGATGAGTACTTTGAACTTCGCCGGTTCGGGGGTAACAATCCCGTAACGAACAATTTTTGTGCGTTGCCAAAGTTCGCCGCTTTCTCGTGGGTCTATTATTAAAAATAATTATTTAAATAAAGAAAGATTTTTAATATACCACGTTTTTAAGACGGACTAAAAAGTATAAAATAATTTTTCCTAACCCCATACAGATAGTCCTGAAAAATTGTGATTGTGAATTTTTAATAGCTGTGAAAATACTTGTAAGATCTAAAACGAAAAACGTGGGGCGCATGCAATAGATAATTGATGCATGAATAGTTCACCTAAGTCACTAACAATTTTATTGCACTGCAAATGATATGAACTGTTGTGTGAGTTTTCTCAACGGCAGCTACTCTCTACACTCCGCAATTATCTTGCGCCCCACGTTTTCCGTTTTAAACCTTACAAGTATTTTCATAGCTATTAAAAATTCACAATCACAAATTTTCAGGACTATCTGTATGGGGGTAGAAAAAATTATTTTATACTTTTTAGTCCGTCTTAAAAATGTGGTATATTAAGTCTTTTTTTATTTAAATAATTATTTTCTGCTTTTTAGACGAACAGACAGACAAGAAAACGAGTTAATATTGCATTGTCATCCAGTTCTGAGCTATGTTTAAAGTTTCAAGTCTCCAGCTCATCGGGAAGCTAGTTTAAAATCAATTGCAAAATTTGTACCGAACAGACAGATAGACAAGAAAGCGAGTTAATAAAAACGTGGTAAAAGGGAGAGATGATGTTCTTTATCATTAAACAACGAGGCATTAGAAAATATTAGCCAGCGAGATTCTTGTATCCCGACGCACCACGTACAAACAAGATGGCACTTTGCGCACCCTAAACGAGAAGACCGAGGTCTCCACAGCTTCGGAACAAAGAGCGGTTTGTCAGTTTTGCAGGAATGTGCAAACGTAATAGCGCCGCTCTTGTAACCGGCTGCGCTTTTCCAGACTGCACAGTACCGGTGTTTCTTTTCATCCTTAACCTACATTAACATCACAGACCGCGTCTTTCTACAGAAGGTGGGTCGATAAGCGTGAACTCCAGCACATATGTTGAAACTAAATTTGCAGACACGTATAGGAGTAGACCAATCACCATACGGGGTTTCGTGTCTTACGATCTGAAATGCCGATAAAAAGATCAGACCAATACAGATAACAAAAACACTAATTTAACAAAAGATACATCTTTATTAAAATGTATTGTGAAATAAAAACAGTATATTTGATAGCACAAGAAGTTCCAGGCATTAAAAACTTGCATTGGTTAAATTCGATTAACACAGACATGTTCAATGGTCAGTTTGAGCAATATGGTTTGCAGTTGCAAATAAAAATGTACAGAGAAGCTTCCTTGATTATCCGCGTGTGTATTGGTTTGGGATTTCTGGAATCAGCTTTGCTATAAAAATTAATAAAGAACCAAATTTGGCTCCAGTGCGCACGACCCGCGGCTGCAATGGAATCCCAATTCACAAGGCAATAAAACAATTAAGACCTCGGAGTCTTTGTTACGCTGTACCGCGAGGCGTTTGAATTGGTTCTTTTTTTATTGATGTTATTTATTTATTGCTACTATACTAAGGTGTTTATTAATTAACTACTATTGCTGCAGTAACTGTGTAGGATAGGATAATATGAACAACAACAATTACCTCTGTATTCGAAGAGAAAAATCGCCGGAACTATTTCATCAACCCCTTGCCGTACTTTGACGAGCCAGACTCGTGATGAAGGTTTTTAACAAAGTCTAACAAATATGAATGTTACGCGTTTCATTTTAGATGAAATAAAATTTGATTCGTTTGTAATCAATATTTAAGCATTAAAATAAATGTAGCCATACAAAAAATATACGTTTTCTTTTCCCTTCTACGACATTTTTATGCATAAAGACTGATAAAGTTCTGAACACTGTAACTGTGAAAGGAAAGATACGGCAAGGGGTTAAGAACAGTAAAAAGACTGACGTGTTTAGAAAAAGTACCTTGCAAAATAGATTTCTAAAAATTGACAAATAGCTGTACAGTTTTAAGGAATATCCATTTTATAGTTACCAAAATGGTGTGCTATCTGAGTGTCAAGGGACAATAGTGAAATTGAGAAAACTTTGTACTTTGGGTTTCTATCAAATTTTGTCTGGAAAATTAATAAGGCACCTTTTAAATTAGAAGCCATATTATTGAAAATATGAATGAATTGCAGAATATTTTTCATAATAAAATAGATATATTTTACACCCTAATACGAAGTAAAATGTATACCTCTGATTCAGAAACATATTTTTCCGCATAGATACGCTTCCACAGCTGCGGGAATACACACGTCCCTGATTGTGAGAAAAATTTTCGTGCTCAGAAATCGAGGGTATCATCGGATGACGTGTGCGCGTGCACACAGCTGTTTAATCGTAAGCGTGCATGTGTACGAGAGATTAACACAGTGTGATGCGATCGAGTATCGCACGGGGCGATGACTCAGCTACCCTGCCTCGTTGAGTGGCTACCTACCATGCAGACATACTTTTTGGCACTGCTCGCAAAACAATCGTTCGCTATGATACGCGTTTAGTGCATGCGCGCGAACCTATAGAAAAATACAAAAAAAAATATGTTGAGGAATAAAAAATTAAATTTTATCAACACCAAATTCCGAAACAGATAATTACACTCTCATGTAAATCTAGTTAACAACTAAAGAGCCAAGTTGTAAAATGCAACTTTTAGTATTTTTTCTACAATTCCGACCAATTGCAATTTTTGAAAAAATTTTTTATCACATCCTGTAGCAAACTAGTAATTGCTCTAGCTTCCCAAAAAAAGTTCAAATCGTATAATACAATATTAAAAATGTTGTCGTCTTTTTAAGAGAGTGTACGAATATTAGTGAGTGTCACTAAGCTCTTCAGTGTGGCAAGGATTTGTGGGTCCCATAATATTGTATAAAATTGTTAAATTCTTAATATAGCGTAGTCATTGAGAATAATACTAATGGTGTTGAGTTTGTAAGCAATAGCAAAGCGAAGAATGGAAAGATATTTGCAGGTGGGTAGACGATAAATCGGAAGCGAGTAAATTTTTGCGGAATTCGTAGCGGCGAGAAAACCGCGTTTAATTTAGACAGCCGGAAGCTATTTACAGGATTCGAGCGGGAATAAGTTTAAGACAGCTATCACGAACACGACAACGTGGATTGTAACTTTGTTTCATGGAATCCAATTTCCACGCGAATACGGGTGAATGGGGCAGCAGAGGTTAAGGACAATCCATGGAAATGAATAGCGGCGGAGGCTACTACGGCGTTGGCCTAGCTAATAAGAGGGCGCAAAGACACAATCGTGCACGGCGAAGACTCGATATAGGGGAAGTGTACCCCTCGTATATTGAGATGGGGTGACGTCGTAGGGGTGGCTCGTAGGAGGGGAAGGGTGCGTGTAATTTCCCGGTGGACGATGGCGTCAGGGCGCGTGGTGCGGATCAAGCTGAGGGTCGTTCAACTACCAGTGTTGTATAGTGTTTCGTGCGCTGTGTTGTAGTTCTGTTCTCTCGTGATCGTGAACGTGCTGTACTTGTGATCGTTTAGTTTAGGATATTTCAACTTTCTCTACGAAATAATCTGTTGTCTTCTTCTGTAAACTCAATCTAAATCGTATCCAATCACCCGTCCCCATTCAACCAAACACCCGATCGTACAAAGAATCCCCCAACTTCCATAGCAGCTGTTAAGAATTCGTCAAAAATTTCAAAGTGATCAGAATACAACAGTGAAACGTCGGATTCTTCCACTGGGATATATACAAATCTGTGCAGCATATTTGGATTAATCAGCAGAGTAGTTCGACTGTGTTTAATTTCAAACCGTGAGAAAGTATTTGTCTGGTGAACGTGTGGTATCGTGATCGGTATTTAAGCGTTGCTGTGAGACATATTTTATTCTGTGTGTAATACGCCTTATCTGGAGTTGTGGATCGTCGGCATGTAAACCAATTATATTGTTGCGCGCTTAAATATTGGCGGGCGAACGTGTCCGCGTATCGTGGAGTGCGTGAAACGTTTTCGGGGTTTATCCGAGGTTCTCTATTCAGATTACTTGCAGACTGTCCGAGCAACTGGTGTTCGTGCACGAGACCATAGACACGTTATCACGTTTATCAATCGGGGCCGCCGCGAATCGATCAGCTCGTTCGCGTATCGAGCGGCGCGCGCTTCTGCGAAGAAAGGCCTCCGTAATCGTGCAATTGATAAGCATAGAGGCGCACGTGGACACACGGTACACATCCGAATCAATTGTAACACGGTCATTAAATCCACGTGGACATCGGTTAGAGCGAAAGTGAGCGCGGAAACGGTGGCAGCTCTCGCCGGCCAGCACGCACTTAATTTAGTTGGACCGGAGATATTTTTTTAAAAGGCCTCTCTTAATGTGTTTCGAAAGCCATTAATCGTTGCGTGCGAGGCGGCATCGTCGACTCCCTCTTCCAGTGGCTACCCTTATTTCACCCTCTTTCTCGTTAAGTATTCGCTTTCCCGTGCACGAGCCGCGTTAGCCGCTTCCCACCCTCTACAGTCTTCCTATCTTGCTCTTTCTTTCCCTTTGGTTCTGCTACCACGCCACTCTGTTTTCCGTTCCAACGAAGATTACGCTATCGTGTATTTTTTATCGAGCTCCTGATTAAAACCGGACCTCCTCCTCCTGCACCCCCTGCTGCCGCTGCTCTGCTGCTGCTACTGCTGCTGCTTCACCTCCTCTTCCTTCCCCTGATCCTGCCCTTGCTCCTGCAAACCCTACCAACCCCCTTTCCTCCATCCCCGCTGCATCGTCCAAGCCCGGGACTTCGCTTTCGGCAAATAACGCCTCCGTTTCACGCTCTCGCAAACTCTCGATAACCGCCCGTACAACCCTCCCACACGGGTTTTGGTCGCTCGGTTACCCCCGGTGACGACAGTTAACGAGTACGTTCGTGACGCTGGCCATCCCCCTCCTCACGTGTCAACTGCCCACTGACTTTGCTCGCGATCGTGGTTTATGCGCGACGCGATAAGTAATCACAGGTTCCCTTGCTTCTCCCACCGAAAACACGTTGTAGACAACCACGACCACGACGATCGATCATCTTCTTTCTCTCTTTCTCTCGGTCGCGTATGTGCTACGTGTGTGGCCAGTAGTCAAGGTCGTTGACATTGAGACGCCGAGTTTTGACCAGTTTGGACGGGTGAATTGCGTGCGGCAAACATGCTCATACCGGTCCCGTCGTCCCCGACGTCCAGCAACGGAGACGCCGCCATCAAACTTTTCGTCGGACAAATACCCAGACACCTCGAGGAGGACGCGCTCCGACCGATGTTCGAACAGTTCGGCAAGATTTACGAGTTCACCGTGCTCAAGGACAAGTACACCGGCATGCACAAGGGTGAGTCCGGAGAATTGTGTCTTTCGTGGTCTGGGGAATCTGGGGCTAGGGACATCCTTGTTTTCGTCTATCGATTTTTAGATAGTAGACCTTGTTGATAAGCAGAGTTGTGCAGAATCACGATTGTATTACTCCAGGAATTATAGTCACAAAGTAATTGAATTACACTGTAATTCAGTCATATTATAATTTATAATTCAGATCTTCATCCAATTAAATTGCAATGTAATTCGTAATTGCAATTGGGGTACAATTATAAAATACCTTGTAATTGAATTGCATTAATTACGAATTACGGTGTAATTAAATTAAAATTAAGAATTATCAGCAACATCGCCTATTAATTAGACACAGAATCGTTGATCACCGGCGGATACTTTGAGGTTCCCGGTATAACGCGATGTCTATCGCAAACGTTCCCAGCGTTTCCTCTCGAAAACCATTCCGCCTGGGCGACTCTCTAATAACGAGAATTATCCTTCATCCGCATGCTCTCGGGATCATTCGTTAATGCATTGAAACATTCCGAATAAATCTTAATCCGGCGTGCACGTTTCTACAAACTCTTTTCGTTGGTTTTTAGCCGAGGGGAGGGATCCTGTCGCTTCAGTAACTCTCACGCGCTAAGAAACACCCTGTATATGGTATTGTCGGCGAGGTAACTTTCGAAACGCGACTGAGAGATTAATCAGGATTTATTCTTTTGTTTCACGACGTGCTGTATGACGGGAACTCCGGGGGAGAGGGTGGGGACAGAGAAAGCGTTGGGCGAGAAAGAGATGTGGTGTGGGAGGGTTGTGGAGGTGGAGGAGTTAAAAGAGGGAGGAAAAGAGGGAGAGAGTGAGTGAGCGAGCAGGAGAGGCAAGGGACGTAGAAGAGCGGGCTAAGCCGGTGAAACAATAAATTTCGCGGGCATTCACGTCGATCGCCGAGAGGATGAGCCGACGTCGACGATCGACGGCCTTTGTTGGCCGGCCGTAAGCCTCTCTATCCACCCTTGGTAACCTCTCCTTCTCACCCAAGGGTGGGCAATCTCTTCCTCGCTCGAACATCGCGGTGCACCAGACGCCGGCAAACCTGATACAATAGGACAACGTTCACGAACGCTTCGTGCCGTTTCCGCAGCGGAAACTTGTCCCGGAAACGGGGACTTTAACACTGACGTCACTGGTCACCGTCCGGTAGCCTCTTCTCATACCAAGAGAGAGGTATCTAATGCCACAACTCGATCCCCGCTGCTCGAATTACGATGGGGTCGGTTACGCGATACCTTCGTATAAACGAGAGGGATGCGCAAGAGACAAAAGCTAGGGAGAGAGAAGAGAAGAGAGAGAGAAGAGAGAGAGAGAAGCTCTCCCGGTGTGACGCGGTACCTCGCCTCGCTGCTGGGATTTTATAAAGGCATTTGGAAAAATGAGACAACGCTCCGAGAGATACTCGGATTGTCTTCATGAATTGTGCATCAGATGAAAAGCCTCGGGCTGAATGATTTTATTCGAAATTCCGATCGGCTTCGACGATAGTTTCGTTATTGTGAAGCGATACGATCGCTTTATATGAAATGCCCGGAATTCACATGGTCTAGGCTAGCTCCCGCAGTTATGGTCCCCGCCGCAGGATAAACTTTTCGTCTCGTCGTACAGAGTGATTAATAAACCTCGGTTTTAATTTAACCTTTTAAACTTGGAATTTAATTTGAAAATGTAGTGTAGAAATTGGTTCATTTGTGGCTATTTCAAAACTCTTTGTTTTCATAAATTAATTAAGTTTGTATTGAAACATAGATAGATCATTTAACCATTATATTATCTATTACGCTATTTTCTGTCGATTAAAATTTTTAACAGAAGAACGTGTTTTCAAACATTTTTATTATCAATTCCTTGTTTTCACGTTTGAGTTCCCTTGTGGTGAAATCAGCTCTGTATAGGAGATACTGGAGGTTTAATATAAAAAATTGCGACGGAAATGATTTTCGATCGCTGCATCGAGGAACGTCGATTAATAATTTGCGTCAATCTTTCATCCGTAACGGTGTCCTTCGGCAGGTCCACTTTATTTAATTTGTCTAAAAAATGGCCGCGATACGGTCGGCCAACTGTAGTCAGGAATGGCCGGGAAGAACGCGGGCATTTTTACAATAAATATCCGGCCGATAAGCTGCACACAACCCTGGCTCGCCATGGGGGAGAGCACATTTTTATTTTTGTAGGCATGCGAAATGTATGGTTGACGAATGGCCTTTCGAGTTTTTGCCGGGAAATAGCTCGTTAATCTTTCGAATTATTCTCGCTTCCAACTTCGCCACGCTTGGTGCGTACTCCGAGGATCGCCAATATTTCGTTGGCCTCCATGTCTCTAACAAGGATGAATACGTATATTTAGAGAAAGGATCGCACACATACACACACGTGACCACCCGGCCACGCCTATTAAGTTTCCTATTTCGTGTGCTGAATATTCTATTGTATAATCGTTTCGCGTGTACATCGGAATATAGCTGCTCGACCCGTTTCGTAATTAATGTCCGCGAAAGCGCAAAGTTAAATCTCCGACCGTTTATTTTTTCTTTCTTTTTTCCCGCCCGTTTGTTCCCGGTGAAGTTGTTTTCGCAATCACTCGCGTTCGAAAGTAATAGCTATCGTTAATGTATAAAACAGCTATGAAGCTGCTGCAAAAGCGATTTTTGGCAATCGCGGTGCCCCCGGTACCTGTAATTTGAAACTTTCCAGTAAACAAGGGCGCATGGATGCGACGCGTTTTCGGGTGAAACAATTGGGGGTCACTTTGTCACGAACAAACGAAATCTATTCGTTTGCATTGACATTCGCCACGTCAAATAACGCGTGTCCGTGTGTACGTTTTGTCTGTGGCAGCGGCGGGTTGAAATAATGGGTATCGCAGTGCTCGTCGAATCAGAGAACCAAAAAAAAGAAAAAAATTAAGCTACTTACTGGAAAATTTGACAACGTCGCGGTTGGACGGCGAGGGATGCGTTCATTAAAGCGAGCATTCTGTGTTACCAACAGCGGTGTGGTTGCTCGTTTCTTTTATTTCCCCATCTACGACGCTTTTTCAATATACTCTGCCAACAATCTGTCTGCTGTTATGTTTTTCGTTCAAAACGCACGCAAAGAGTACGGTTACGGATACGGTTGGCGGAGAAGGGGGTGGGACAGTGTGGCAAAAGCTCGAGTTAGGGAAAGGTAGTGCTCAACGACGACGAGGCTGCAACCGACACGGCAGTCTTGTAGTTTCGAAACAGCTCTCCAATTTTAATGAGACCCGTCTATTTCTCCGCGATTCTGTCTCCGTGTTACAGCCTTCGTGTAATTATATTTTGATTCCTCGAGCTGCGCAGCATCCATCCCCTTCTTCTACAGCCTCGCTCTCCCGGTCGTCCATCCCTTGTTACCATTTCCGAGCGAAACTTTTCCTCTCTCTTTCCGCGGGCTCCTTGTTCTACCCGTATCGTTTATCCTTCTCCGCCCTCCGCTATTATCTTCTCATCGTACCCTCCTCCTCCTCTGTCTCTTTCATTCCTCCTGGTCTCGTGGTAGGCAGTAGCTTGTTGTGAATGCTAATACATCTACCTCTTCAAGTCTTTCGGCTACCATCGACCGCTTGGATCATGGTAGTCGACCCCCACCCCCTCCCGCCCTCTTCTCCTAACCCCGTCGCCACCCACCGTCTCTCGCTCTCTCTCTCTCTCTCTTTCTCTCTCACCCGGTCACTTTTCTCTTCTTGGACCTGGTCGCTATGCTGCCTCCTCCTTCCGTTCGCCGACACTCGACCAATTTGTTTTACTCTACAGATTGAGTTACAATTCAACGTAAATAGAAAACTACCGGGGGCCCGGGCTCTCTGCCTCCTCTGTTCACGGAAACTCGCTTTACATCCCCTTTATTTCGCTGGCTGCCCCATTGACTGCCACTTCGGCATCCTTACTTAATTACCGAGTAGTTACGATACTTTGGTAACTTTTCGTCGCCGGTATTTGAGGACACTTCCCGCGTCCTTTGTTCCGTTCCTTCTTCTTCGCTCTCTTTTCCGTCTCCAAGCCCGCTCCCCGTACCGTCTCCAGCTTGTGTCTCGCTGTCAGCGCAACGTCCTAACTTATTAACGAGTGCATAGAGCCGTAACTTTTCGAATAGAGGAAAAGACGATAATGAACTGTCTTAACAACGTGGTCTACGGCGGGGGTGGTGGTTGGGCGAATGTTTCGCATGAAGGGATGGCGAAATGGGGCGGTGAGAGGAGGGAGGGGCCAGTGTATAGAATACAGTTCGACGCTACAATTCACAATCAAACGATATCGAAATGCAACGAACGGTGGAAAACGTGTAGCGTGGAGGCGGTGGGACGGCGGCGGTGGCGGCTGTCGGCATAATTTAAGCGACAAGCATATATCATTTTGTCGTTCAATTAAATGTATTAAAATATAAATCTTGATATCGGGGCGGTGGCCACAGAATAGAACCAAATGAAATCATTTCCTTTCAATTGCAAGCGTTTGTGCAGTAGAGTGGATTTAAAGAGGACGCGTCCATCGATTCGCACGTATATGTATATCGATGCGAGCGATAACTACGAGTTTAACTCTCGCGAGCGGTTTGCTCGTTTCAGCGTATTTAACAGCAGTGTAGCAAAGGGCTCAGCTGTTGGGGTGGTTGGCACATGGGGACCATGGCACACGCCATTACAATGGCAGCCAACCCCGCTACCAGCCGTCCCGCAATCTCTCTCCTCTCTCGACACGAGGTTCACAAGGGCTGCTCGTCTGTTCGTTTCGTTTCGTTCGTTCGTCCGTCCGTTTCGTTCGTTCGTTCGTCCGTTTCGTTCGTTCGTTTCGTTCGTTCGTTCGTTTCGTTTCGTTTCGTTTCGTTTCGTTTCGTTCGTCCGTTGTCCGTCTCTTCGTCTGCATGCACGAGTGTATGTTATCCCACCTTTTTGCCATTGACCTCTCTACATCGGCCCTTCTCTCTCTTTCTGTCCCTAGCCCACAAATCGATCCGCTGAACGCGTCGCCCTCTGGCCCATTGAAAATTGCTTCGACTCAGAACAATTTTCCGCTTAAATCGACAATGGAGTAATTATTGTTTTCGGCCTATACGAAATTCTCTTAACAATTGTGCCACATTCCCCTCCATAATTATATTCTTCGACGACTGCGTCCCCCCGATTCGACCGATTCATTGATTTCGTTCATTGATTATTTCGATCTCGAGGCTGTCTACTTGACGGAATAATTTGATGAAGTTCAAGGACTGGTCGAAGAAAATTATTTTGACCGTGTATGCAATGTCGTTAACTTTTGGACCTTCTACTAAGCTTGTATTTATGTGCAGAGTGAGATCGTGTTATAAATGTATTGTGTCAAGTAATTAAGTTAATAATTAAGCGGAGAACAATATATTATATTTGTAAGTTGTTTTGATGTTTGCACTGTTCTAAATTTTGCCTACTCATTTTTGTCATGAATAGAGAAATGAATTCTGAAGATATTATTAGCACATGTTCTTTATTGTAGACAGTTTGTCCTGGTCGATTTACGTGATCTTTTGTAATAGTTTAGCTGATTTTCCAATTTTAGCTAATTGGATTTCCTCTAGCATGCAATTTTTTCTTCGTAGATGGTCCCTCTCGAATTTAATTAATTTTATCGACGACGAGCAGTTTTAATCTTTCTGTCTTTTTACCCGTGTTTGATGATATTTCATCAGGAATATAATCTACAGTATGAGACCTAATTCTACTTCGCCCTGTTAATCAAGCAACACTTTAAAACATACTGCATGTGCGATAAAAATAGTCTTGAACTTCGTGTGAAAAATTAACTAACTACAACTTTTTTGTTATACAAATAAATTTGTATAAACTACGGATTAATTAATTATTGTGTACATAAAATACAAGCAAATGCTATTAACATTAGCATCAAATTTTCAAATTGTTGTAATGAAGAAATATTTGAACAGCGTTTTAAAAATAATAATTACAATATGTTCAGAAACAATTTTCGAATTTATATGATTTGCAACTAAGTGATTGCGATTGTAGATCTACTTCTTCGTGCAAAACCGCGCTAGATCAAATCACCAAGCGATCGTCGCCATTTACAAGGGTATTAGGTGTTTATCGTCCTGTTGCTCTATTTCTTTTCTCTCTCTTTCATTCTCTCTCCCTTAAAGTGCACTGGGCGACAGGCGCAAGAAAGGGGAACAAGGTGTCACCGAGTCAAATTAACATAAACAAACATACCAACTTTGCTATCTCTTAACTCGTGTCACGAAGTGAATACAAACCATTGTAAATAAACAGTCTTTCACCCTTTGCTAATTAAAAATAAATAGTTACCAGTTTGCTCGAATGCGGTGAAAAGTTTCTTATCAAAGCGTTGTTATTAGTAGATTGTAAATGTTTGTGCTGGTTTTTCAAAATTAAATTTTTTGGAGATCAACATCAAATAGAAAATTATTTTCTTTATAAATACTTTCAATATACCGCAACAAATGAAGAAATTGTAGTCGATATTACAATCATTGGAGGCATAGACATAAATACAAACATTCTTCCAAGAAATGATGAACGAAAAAGAAGTCCTAATCACTGTAACCATAAAACATATCGTTAAGGGTTAACAATTTGTCGGAGGAACTGTGCGATTATTGAACACTCGTTTCCCCGCACTTACCTACAAAACATCATGCACTTCGGCTGTGACGCGGGCATTTCGAACAGGAACGGCTTCGAACCGGGTTATCTCGCGAAACGGAAGGAACGTTTATTGACGGCAGGGTCCATTAAAATAACGAGAATGCGTATTGCCCGGGTATAAATAGGATAACAAGAACACGAAAGAAACAGATAAAAATACCTTGGCAGATTGTAGGCAGGGAATGTATGAGCGGAAACACCCTCCTAAGAAGGATTTGTTCGATAGAAGGGAGAGCAAGGCACTGGGGAAATAAGGTAATACCTACGGCTTTGTCTCGATCGGGGGCAAGAAGAGCCGCCGATAAAGGAAGTAAAGGACACCGGGGGTTGCACCACCTTATTCCCCTGCAACGATGCACTTTCTCTTTCTTACTTCGGCCCCGGTCCTTTATTACATCGAAAGGAGAGCACAGGCCGGCCATATGGCTATTGCGCCCCGGTATCAAACTAAAATTACTCTCACTCGGCAAGGGATAGCGCGCACGGGCAAGGGATAGCGCGCACGGGCAAGGGGAAGAAGTTCCAACCCGAGGTCGAAGCCGGCTGCCGGAAAATTCCGGACCGCCGAACACGAAGAATGGGAATTCCCATCGCGGCGGCGGCAGGGGGTAGGACCTCGAAATGGGAAGCATAACCTGTGATGCATTTTCTGCCGTTGTTCCGGCGGACGCGAAATTCTCCGCGAGGCCGTGCCCCGCCGCTGAGATTCATTCGTAGCAGAACAAGAGCCGTGAAATTCTTTGGGCCAAAGCTTTTATACAGAATTCGTTCCAGGGAAAATATAAAACCGACGATTCTATGGCCGCGCTTTACATACCGCGGCTATTCTATTGGAAAAACTAACTAATTACTTCCTCCTTAAATAAGATCTCGTTGACGCCGAGGACAGAATACGTCTGCGCTCGGGGAAACCTATGCCCTTTGCTACGCGTAGTTGTAACCACCGGCATTTTTATCACGGACGGGCTTGGCTTGGTTGTAAAGGAACTTGACACGGAGCAAGGCAATTTTAACACTGGCTTTACGTGAAAGTGACAATTTTCTGTCGGTTTATACAAATAATGAGAATATATCTATCCAAGTTTTTAGCTATTTCTTAAATAATATAATTTGTTGAATAATTCCTTATGGATGCATCTGTACAATCTTCATAATCGGAAGAGTGTGGATATATTTTACGGCATGAGTGGGATTTCACGGTGTACGTGTGTCTAATTAGTATATTCAAGGAACTGGGCTAAGAGTGTCTATGTGGAACAGCTTTTTCATCGTATGTTATAGTTTCTAGTGGCTGACGTTGTGGGAAATGTAGGATGTGTGTCGAGCAGTGTGTCAATTCTAATGCAATTACGATTATAATATTCTATTAATAAAATTGTCGTAGAAAAAATACTTCTCGATGGTTATTAGTAGACAAAAGATGTTTATGTAATTTTCAATTTTTGTAGACAAATTTTAAGAAAGTGGAATCAAATAAACTCTTATTTTCAGTGGTATTAGCCTTTCTAGATCTCAAATAAATGAAAATGGTACTAAATTCTATTGAATTTTATATTCTAGTATTTTTTGAACATTTTCAGATGCCATAAATGCATAAAGATCCGCAGTCTAGCTTATTAGATTAGAGACTGTTAGATTGACACACAAAATATTGGCAAAACAAGAAAGAACAAAGAAGAAAGAAAAAAATAATCATGTTTAGTAGATGCTAATCAAAATCTTCATAACAAAAATTGAACCGTGGAAAGGACTAAGGAGTTCTAACTAAACAAGAATATTTAACCAAACCGTTTTCTTATCCAAAGCTAAAGATTCACGAGGATGACAGGCTTGAGAGATTGTTGCAGTTATCAAACCATGCCGCTATCGTAATAACGAGCTCCGCCGAAGTTCCCATGTAAAATTTAAGAGCTTCAACGTTTTAGGTTTACATGCGAAGGCGATGCATAGCCGAGGACATGAAGATAATCCAGACGGCGGAAGTACGCCAGTGTTCGGAACATCATGGCGAAAGCTCCGCTGCTGGGTGGGTTCTTCATCTTTCTCTACCTTGGCGATATATTCACTCTCTAGTTTAGAGCATGCTCTTCTCCTCCTCTCGGTGGTCTAATGTCTTAATCTTTCGTGTGTGAAGAATTGGGCTGGGTCAAATGAAATTTGCATAGTCGTTACCAGCGCCCGCCTTCACGAGGGGTTGCTCCGTCGATCCGCCTTAGGCGCTCTTGGCTCCGTGGAAAGAAGACAACCAGCACGATCATCCGTTTGATTGCTACGGAAAACATTCTCTAGTCAGTGCGCCGTGCCGGCTTGCTCGCTTAAAACGAACGCCAATTCCCTTTGTAATATTCGAGCAGAAACATACAGTTGCTCGAACGAGAATGGATATCGAGTAAAGGATACAAATAGGTAGAGAAAACCACCTCACGTACGCTCATATCGGTATTTAAGTTGACACCTGTTTAAATTGACACCTGTCTGAATTGACCCTTATCTAAATTGACACCTGTCTGAATTGACCCTTATCTAAATTGACACCTGTCTGAATTGACCGTTATCCAAATTGACACCTGTCTGAATTGACCCTTATCTAAATTGACACCTGTCTGAATTGATCCTTATCTAAATTGACACCTGTCTGAATTGACCCTTATCTAAATTGACACCTGTCTGAATTGACACCTGTCTAAATTGACACCCATCTAAATTGACTACTATCTAATTTGACCACTATCTAATTTGACCACTATCTAATTTGACCACTATCTAATTTGACCACTATCTAATTTGATCACTATCTCAGTTGACACCTATCTAAATTGACACCTGCAGATTTTTATGTAGAATAAAAATTGCAAAAAAACAAAGGCATCCGCCTTGCGAAGGTTAATGCCCTATACTGAAGCATTGCTCACGTACACTGTAAGAGATGTCAGAATACACAGAAGCGACGGAACAGCATTGTCAGGCCGGGAAACAGAAGTGCGTCAACTTAAATACCACAGCGAGTGCACCTCGTATGCATTTCACGGTACAATTCCGCGCGGTGGAAGGCAACAGAGTGCATTGTAAGCCGAATATTGAATATATTTAGTAATAAATCTTTTGTTCGAGCGCGGAGGGAAAACACTTAGCGGCAGCCTCGGCTGTATTTAAATTGTAAATACGTTTAACTATATCTCTCCGGGCCAGTCGTTACAGACGCATCGTTCCGGCTACAAGCTGTAGAAGCAATATAGGGTGGGGAGGAGGGTGGTAAATTATAAGAGTTTGCATCCAGGCCAAACGTTCGTAGCTCTCCAGTTACTTTCAATTGGTTAAAGTATCCAAGAAATTGCTGCAGCTCGTCCCGTGATCGATCTTTAAATAAGCGTCTCCTGTTGGATAAGGGTCCGAGGCGGGGTTACATAGAGAGAAGGACCTTGAAGATGTTGAGGTGTAGAGACGGAGGAGTGTAGGAATAACGTAGAACGCGTTGGCTAGGTCAGGAAGTTCAGAAGCCACAGAGCCGATAAGGGCTTGCCAGCTATGCCCGTTAACGACTATGTAAATTGACGGGTCTATTTATTCTAGTCGTCGTATCGAGGCTCTCGCAGATGAAGACATCGGAGGTTCAATTTCTCAGAGTCTCGCGCTTCCTCGGTCTCTCTCCTCTCTTGTACACGCAGGCTGCGATAATTATGTTAATTTCGCGTTAACCCCCATTTGTCCCGCGCGTCGTCTTCCGGGTCTACTCTTTATCTTGAAATCGAATGTTATCCCTCGATCCTGCGGACGTCGTATTCCCCCGGGCGCGAGCCCGGTTATTATTATATTTCCGGTCTTCTTCTCGGGGGTCCACGTAATGTACACGGTTTTACGTTCGAGCGAAGTCACAAATAAATTTAGCGGTCGCGGAATTGCTTCCCCGGGCCGGGTACTCGATAAGAGAGTGGGCTATCATAACGCGCTGTCTGACCATTTTATTGCAATGCTAAAGTAGGTATTGATCCGAATCCAGAAGAATCACGAACTAAGGTGCTCGACGACCATCGATCCGTCGCGCGCGGGGGGAGGCACGGGAAAGAGAAGAGGAGAGGAGGTGAAGAAGAAAGGGGAGGAGGGTAATCATTTTCCGTGTCCTCCTGCTCCTCCTCCTCTTCCGTCGGTTATCCGAATTGGGTTCGAGGGGGTCTCGTAGCAAAGTTGGGGACTAGGAGAGGACACAAACACCTCCTTTCGGGTGTTGAGAAGGAGAAGGGATCGGTAGGCCCTGGATGGCGAAGAGAGAATTGCTTTCTCTCTCAGTTTGGAATGAGAGGATGCATGAGAGATTGCTCCAGACCGTGGAGAGCGGAGTGAGGGTGCTGCCTTGGGGTTCATTATTCAGGGCTATTGATTTCCATCCACCTCCTACCATCAGCCCGCCCAACACCACCAACGACCAAGAGCAAAAGAGAAAGACCAGGGGTGGGAGAACGAGGGAGATGGGACCAGAAAGAGATTGACGGACGGTCGTTCTCTCTCTCTCCCTCGCTCTCTCACTCTCTCCTTCTTTCTGTGTGTATCTTTTTTCTTTCCCCTCACCGACCATACTGTCTGTATCCCGTTCATTGTGTCTTTTGCTTGGCGGTTTCTCTTCCTCCAGTCAATTTTTCCTCCATCGTCGAATCAATCGCCGCGTTAATTGATACGCGATTTAGCTAAGTGCTTCGGCCCTGACTAGCGAGATATTTCGATTAATTGGTTTCTTCTGTTTCGAATCTAACCCGCTGATTAACACTAGACCCACTACCGTCGAATGACCAATTTTTTATTTGACAATTATCGAAATTGTAAAGACGATTCCTTCGGAAATAACGGAACTTCCATTATTCAAGCATACATTGTTACGGAATCCGTACAAGATATAAATAAATCCAATTGTCTCACTTTTGCGAAGTTACAGTTATTTTTGTGCTCGGTAGGTTTAGCAATGTATGGACGTCTATAACTTAATCAACTTATAAGTTTGTTCATTAGTTATCATGTTTACTCTGATGTTCCAATTTAGTGTTCGCAGAAGTGTGTTAGTCTGTTATTCTACTCCGAGATCGGTGCTTATTTTGTCTAACAATTAGACGCTCGTAGCCTCTTCCTCATAGTTTGGCTTATCCTACAATTTCATTACTCTACAACGCATTGTTAGATCAGCATTCTTAAAGACTGGAGTAGTCTTAGACAAGTGTCAGCTTACATTTGGCTCTCTTATTCACATTTAGTGAAGACATACAAAGTAAATTTGATTGTAGAATTAGGTAACAATTTCAATGTAACCCGTAAAATATGTAATTGGTATTAATAATCATTTCATTATCTCTTGATTTTAATGCTCATTTAAAAATACATGTTTCTTTCTGTTTGAAATGCATGAGTTCTTCTAAAATAATATTCGCCAACAGTATTTTCATATTGTGTATCATATACAATATTTGAGAACATTCTGAATTACTAAAAAGAAATTTACTGATTTCATTGAATTTTTCTTTTTAAATACGATGCAAATAGAATTAATTATTTGGCAACATATTAGAAACGTCTCGGATATTATAAAAATGTGTATGACGAAGTAAAAACTGGCTTTTCAAAGGAAAACTTGAATAACTCGTTCTTTTGCGGGTTTAGGCAACAAAATATAATGTGGACGGTCCGAGATCATTGTTGTTGAAGCGATTTCTTTACGTTGAGAAAACGACAGTGCGAAAGAGGCCTTAGGCTACCAACTTACGTTGAAAGTTTCTGTTCGTAGCGCGATGATCCGCAGGAACTTGCGAGTTTTCTCTTTGAAGTCCCTCGCTCGTGGTTTTCTGTCTGTGAGAAATCACCTTAAGAATCATGGCTACCACCACGGGAGAAATCTTGGTCCGATCTCTATCAAGTATTCGAGGTTTAGTAGGGATGTATAAAAAAGTAAGGAGGAATGATAGCAGTCGCACGAAAAACGTAATCGATCGCGAGTCGTCCATTTCTGCACGTCGTCAGTTGATTTACGTACGATAACGTTTTCTTATCGGTAGTTTAAATTGAATGGCAGCAAATGCGATGGAAAATAGTTTCCGCTGGAAATTGGTCAACGTTTTACTTCGAACTTCTACGAGAATCAGTAGATTGTAATGCTTCAATAATTTTAGAATAATATACTAAAAATGAATTGTATAGAAAAATGAAACAAGACTGTCGAAATATTGCATGTATTAATAAATTGAAACAATTTTCGTATTTTCTAGCAATAATTCCATTAAATTAATAGATTATTGGAATATTATTATTTCATATCATGAAAACAAAATTGCAAGGCTGAATACAACTTTCCACATTTAGTATTCTATTTTAGAAGTTCATAAACTTTCTTTCTCTTCCTTCTTGAAACGTTCCGACCCATTCGTAAATGATTCCTATCTCCATAGCACTCTCTCCTATGCTTATTTTATCATACCGCTTCAGTTATCTTTTCCCCAGTTTCACAACAAATTTTGTATTAATACGTCATTCTGCAAAAACAACATACACTTTCCAAGACGTGTGACGACCGAAAGAAACATGGGCACACTAAAGGCCTTGCCATGAACAAATGGCATACATCAAGCTCATAAAACTTATCCTGTTCGTAGGCAATGTTTCGTTATTAAACAAAAATGAGTTCGAAGTAGAATTGGTAGGTCATGACCAGACGCGTAACCACAGAATTTACAAATTCGATTTTCTCGAAAACGAAGCGTCAATTGAAACAATGCGATTTGTTTGGTCTACTTATTTTTGTAAATAAAATCACGCCATCTACACTCAACATCTTGCATTCGTTGCGTTGTAAAACACAAAGAAAGAAGAAGAAAATTCTGAAAATTGAAGCAAGTACTATTTTGACAAATTCTCTAAACGATTACAAACCGTTCTTGGAGTTGAGGGGCGGAAGGGGCAGTCAAGATCTCGTAACGTAACACCTTATTAGGCATTAGTTTCTCCGCCGATAAAACCAGGCACAGCCCTAATTGACCATTCCCAGATACAAAACATGATAAACTACCTGAAAAAAATAAATATGTTCATCGAACATATTTATGTCTATAATTGTTTATGCAATTTTCAATTTTCGTAGACAAATTTTAAGAACACGGTGCCAAATGAAATTTTGTTTTCATTGGTAATAGAATTTGTAGATCGAAAATAGATAAAAATCGTACTAAATTCTGTTGAATTTGATACTCCAGCATTCTTTGACAATTTTTATAAGCCATAAATGGAAGAAAAACGCTATCTTGTTCCGCGAGAATTTTCCTTCGTTGTTCGAGATCGTGCGGATTAAAGCGCGCGCTATTGTGTATCTCGATGAATTCTCTAAAATTCGCAAACTGCTTGTTTGGTTTCCGGGGGCGAGGGGTTGAAGTGGCAGACAAGGTCGCGTAACGTAATACCTTATTAGGCGTTAGTTTCTCTGTCGACGGTGGGGCTCGTTCTCCGTCGGACGTAGGCAGACGAGTCGAACCGTCAACGTAGGCGGATGGAATATATAGCCGACCGGCACAGTATACCGGCACAGAACGGTATACTGGTCGTGTGTCTATAGGGATTGCAGCGCCGCGGGCGCCGGCGCGAAACGCTCGCTCGCGAGACCACCTCCGCGTGGTGGGCTCGTGACGTCAGCTACCCTCAGTGTGCGGAGAGCGACCGCAGTGTACACCATCTCCACGTTTTGGCAAAGAAGGCACAGTCGTTACAGAGTGAACGAGTTCCCTCGATCCGTAGTACCCAGCTGGACAGACGCAGCACTGTTTATCCGGCGCGATTCCCGAAGGCCCATTGCACATTTGCGACTATCGGGTTCGAGAGTGTGTCTTGTTGTCTGTCTAGGCAGAGATCGTCGAAGGCACCGGAAGTCACGAGCAAACACACGAGGGTCCATCTAGTGAATTCTCTGTCTCTCTCTCTTTCTCTCTCTCGAGTGTGTGTGTGTGTCTGTGTGTGCGTGTGTCGCGGAAACGGTATTCGGTTCTGTTTGACGCGTTTACGAGACAAGGCTTTCCTGTGCCCTGACCGTACCAGCCTGGGGACTCGTTACCTTGACCGATCAGGGTGACGGACCCGTTCCTTGATGAATACGACAACGTCGGCTGGGAGCACAGTCGGTAGCCACGCGGTCAACGCTCTCACCGGTGGTACCAGCGTCTTGGAGAGGTCTGACACCTGGCATAAGGAGCGTTTGATGCGCAGCTAGCGGAAAGACGATCCTGGAACGGACCGCGTGTGGGTGATTTAGTGCTGTTATATTGTTGTTGTTGTTGTTTGTTCGTGTTTGATCCATACACGTGCCATCCTCCCCCCGGTGTCGCGAGTACTGACTACGTGTACTTGCGATGCGAGATATTGTCCTCTCGGGAGGCAGATAGATCCATCACCGGTGCCGCGCGTACGCCCGTCGTCGTCGTTTACGAGTTTGTTCCGCAGTGTTACACGGGGACCGGTCTTCTTTCGGAACAGGGTTCCACAACTTTGCATCGTTTTCGTCAGTGTGCTACTCGTCTCCTCGGCGAGATTGACGGCACGTGGATCCGGATTCGATCGTTCCTAGCTCACGTGGTCGTCGTCTACCGGCGGCGCTTTCGCGATACTCACGGATGTTTCTCACGTCGGAGCGAGTTAAAGGCGATCTGCTCGAACCTCGAGGTTCGTCCTGTTGAATTTTTATCAATGTTATACGCCGGCGTCACGGTCGGCCGTAATCGGTGAAGTGGTTCCCAGTGAGTGAAATTTCAATCGGAGTCACTGTAGAGAAAGACGATACTTTCTTCCGTCCTGCTGTTTTCGGAGTCGTGACGCGCGTGTGTCAGTTACATGTCGCGGATAGGTGGAAAGGGATGACGGTGCATCGTCGTTGCGCTCCGGACACTGTTGGAGAAGACGAAGAAGACTCGTGAACTGAGAAGTCTGGCTGAGGTAGAACGGGAGGCGTGTACCGTCTCGTGGCTAGTGATACTTCGTAGGATTTCCGAGATCCGCAAGTACGCGGAGCAAACCAAGCAGCGTGGAGCGCTCGGCGATCGTGTGGCCGCGCGCCGCGGACCTCTACGCTTATCAACCAGGTACACGATTTGCCTAGAAGAAATTTCACTTAATTGCTGGCTCATGTTGCCCAGCATACTTTGAATATGTAGCCTAGTATCTTGGATTAAAGTCCTGTGAAGTGACGATTTTCTGACTGATATTGCTAATTAGGTAACTGACGGTGCTGGTTGTTAATGCATAACGGCCTTAAACATAAAGAGTACGTAGATATCAGTGATGTATTATGGGTTTGAGAAAGTTTCGAACATGTAGCTTGACATTTCCAACAGAACCTGTAAGAGCTTCGATGAACTGTCATCGTTTTTCTGACTCGAAATACTTGGGCTTTTAGGCTAGACGATAAGGGACATGGCTGTAAACATAAAGGGTACATAGATATCGACGATGTTTTACAACTTTCAGAAAGTTCCGAACATATGGCTGATCATTTTAAACCCTCGGACAACGGACGATTTTTATAGCTATATAATTAGCTTAGGACCGTTCACAGCTCTAATTAATAATTTTTAAAAATTTGCTTTCGATGATATCTTGTGTAGACACATTAGTCTTTCCTCAATGAAACAGCTAATCAGTTAGTTTAATTGCCACAAATTGAGTACTTAAATGACACTTTGGATGTTCCCGGTCAAAATAGACTCCGGCACAGCATACGGAGGGTTAAAAAAATTTTTACGTGGTTCGACGAACTGTCACTGCATTTCGTGGAGTCGTGTCGTGCATTTCGTGTCAAGACTTTGCATAGATAAGTGTATATAAATGGTTGTAAATGTGAAACGTATCATACACAGCATATACAGTAGTACATACACATTGCATATATAACCTGGTACTTTCAACAAAACTTTTGTTAAAGCCCGATATACTCTCGACATGTTTCTCGATGTCGATGTTTCGCAAATATAACGAAGTTTACATAAGCAGCTGTCTGATAAAGTAACACATCTACGCCAAAATATAGACCAGAAGATTTTAGCTTTCAATTTTAATTTACAAACGCTACGAACTTCCGTTCCAACCCAATACATTTCTGTCGAGTCAATGACTTCCTAGGAGGTAGCTAGAAGTTAAAAGAATCTTGAAAAATCTCGTGGCCGTTGTCAAGGATATATGAATCGATACAGGAACGCGATGTATAGAATTGACGTAATTTGTACGGTGGATTTCGGGGGGATTTTAATATTCGTCAATTCGTTCGGATTTTCTATCTTCTCCCTTCGCAATAAGACGACAACGCGCGCTTTCCAAAAAGACGGCAAAGAAGTTCTTGTGGTATGTCGAGCCATTCTTCAGTGACTAGAGCTGCGAGCTTTCGCCGCTTCGAGGGTGCATTCTTGCACCACCATTGCCTTTACCTAGCATATTCCAAGTGTGCTCAATAGGATTCATATCCGGTGACAAAGGGCGTGCTATTTATCCATGACGTCGCGTGTATCTATCGTTTTTCTACAAACACATCTTGTGAAAGTCGGAAAGGTAGTTTGCCGAATGAATATCGTAAGCACGTGACACACTGGTCGCGGATGCTCCTCGTGCTATTATGATGTCGTGCAATAATGGATTCTCTAAAAATACATTTAACATTCTGAGCACTTACCTTGCAACCGCGCCTGAAATTTCGTATCTTCTCTGGTATTAATGGGCCATGTTATCCTGAGCAAGCTGCCGATATTTACAAATATGATATAATGCAATTTTCCTGACAGACCTCATTTTTAAGAAAGTCAGAATAGTATTCAATGATAATTTGTGTCACCGATTGTAATCTTGAGTTCATTCTCTTCTATGAAATTTGATTTTATATTTGATTTGTGGGATAGTCTCCGTAATGTTTTTTATTGATTATTAGTTAAAATAAACTATAAATAAATAAATAAATTAAGAATAGGTATGCAGCTATTGACATAAGGATTAAATAAGTATGGAATAATATAACTAGACTGCAGGTTTTATGTTTTTACCTTGGATTTACAATAATTATTGAAGAAAGCAAAACAATTTTAATTTGGCTCCTGTTTCTTACGATTAACGTACGAAGTTGCCAACCAAAATGTATAGATTATTTAAAAAGTTCTTGTATTTAACATATTTGCACACATTCTCATTTTAAGACTATAACTGAATATATCAGCTAGCAAAGGATGGATATTCAAAGAAATTTTGTAATATTTTTGAGGAATATTAACAAGTTGTTGAAAGAAATACAGTAAATGGGTACTCGAGTAGGCTTTACAAAGGCGGGTTGGCTATACAAAAATTAAATATAACAATATCATAAGATTGTCGTACGTCCTAAAATGCAGAAGATTCGTAGTCTAATCATCCGGATAACCATCGGATGTATTTCCTCTAAGAAGTCCTATGGAACGGATGTATTCCAATCGCATGGCGGAGCAGATTGTTCGCCGGGGAATGGCGGTGGCCGGTGAAAAGGACTGAAATGAATCGTGGCGAAAGGCGATTAAATTTTTGCGTCTTGGTGGTGGTCGGTCGGGTGGTCCCGGTGCCACTTGAGTTTTGGTTTTGGCAGCGCTTCCAAGAGTATTTCCTCCCTGTATTTGCAATCGAGCAGGTTACAGCCTGACCCGAATCCTTAAGCCAGACCACGGTCACGGGATGCCGCGACGAGCAGGCACGTAGTAACCTACACGCCAGGCTGTGCCAGGAGCGTTTTCCTACCTCGGCTCTTTATTCCTTTCTTTTCCTTAACCCTTGTCTAAAACTTTTCCCCTAGACGATCCCCCTCCGGACGCTCTGGGTTCTGCGAGGATACGCTCGATATGCGAATACAGGGGGATCCGATATTATACCAGTCGAACAATACTCCTTATCTGCGCGTCGGATGTCGAAAAGATCTCTCTCTCTAGCGTGCGCTCGGTGCCGCGATGCGATGCGATGGTGCGGCGTATCCTGAAATTTCCATGCTCGAAATAAAAATTTCTTTTCCGCTTTTTCCCCCGGTGTTACGAGGTCGGGGAAAAGAAAATACGCGCGGAAAGTGGCCCCGGTGGATACGGTCCTACAGAAATATTTCTCGAAATCGATTGGGCAGCAAGAGTCTCGCAGCTGCGCTTCGATATTTAATTTTCCGGATGTTCCTCGAGCGCGGGCGTTTGCGGACAGATTCGATATCGCCGCACCGTTGGTGACGTACTGCGAAAATATTCTATTTCCCGTTGTCCCGATGGTCCAGGATTTATTTACACGGCTCCTTTGTTCTGTTTTAACGTATTCTCGTATAACGCCTCGGGGGTTCCTTAGTATTCCGGGCGCATTTCGAGCGCGATGTTGGTAAAGAGTCGCACTTGTTGGCGTCCATGAACACGAGGACGTCGGGACGTGGGACAAGGAGGAATCGGCCTGGAGGGATGCTGGGTGAGGATCGCATTCGAGAGGGACACTGGAAAGCGAAGCCAATGCACGGCGGTCAGCTCGGACGGTCCCCCGGGAGATTTCTGGACCGCAGTCCTAAATCAGGTTTCATTCCCTCGGCGAGTCTCCGGCGCCTCAACCCCTCCGACTCGTCGAACCTGGTTGCGATATACCGAACAAAGCGAGCCGAACAGCTCGCAACAATTTCTTTTTTCTGCGGACCGGCAATTTTCTCCTACGTGCCGGATAGTATCGAGCGCAAAAGCAGAAAATAACCCGAAATAAGAAAATACTAGCGAGATACACGCTGCCCTCGGAAATTATGGGATCGGACGAAAACGGCCTCCACGCAAATGCCGGACTTGTCTGTCTCTTTCGCAAGTTTCGTTCTCGAGACATTCAACCTGAATGAATGGATTCAACCAGGAAATGGGAACCTGAAAATCTTTATCTTTGTCTATTGATTCCTAGATGGTGAATCTTTTAGTGAGGTTCATTTAATTATTTGAAAAGAAAAGAAAGAAGCACCCGGCCATATTTAATAGAAAATTAATAGAAAAGCGTAAAAAATCAAATAAGAACACAGTAAGTTTTGAAAAAGGATTCCGCTACTTAATTGAGTAGTTCTGAGAATATGTGTTATTGCGGATTATCTAATACTTTAAATACAATAATTATACTGGGTGCTTCTTTCTTTTCTCTATTAACTAACGAATGTTTCCAAAGTTATTACACCAGATGCAGATTGCTTTATTTTCTAGAACTTGAAAAATCCAAGGTTTCTTTCAATATTGGTATTTAGGTTCACTCCTCCGAAGAATCTATTTTTTTGGAATTTGTCCAGGTTGATCGAAAGCCCCATATTTTCGTCATCAGCGCGAGATAAAGGGGAAGTATAATGCCAAGATAAACTCGTCTGAAGTTTTGAAGTTCTCAAAGTACAATTACCGATGCATGTCTTGCTTGGAAACTTTCGCAAGCGTGCTGGAATGTTTTACAGTTGCATTAACAGGATATTGCTTCTGTTCGGCAATTCTTTTCCAAGTTCTACTCATCTTGCTTCAGTTTTCCCGCTGATCTAGAATAAGGCATGTGGAGCTACAAATGGAACTACGTGGAATTACAAATGCGCGCAAATTAATTAATGACTGTCGCAGTGAATCAATTGTAACTTCATTTTGGATCCAAATCATTCAACCACCATATTGGAGATTGATGAATTACGAAAAACTTCAATTTTTAGTAGTACAATCACGAATACGTTGATTACAATGGCGTTTACTTCGACCAATAAGTTCATTTAGAAAAAAAGGTTGTGTTCATCGGAGATTG